>JAVSCE010002122.1:0-290893 GCA_032199065.1 Smutsia gigantea
GGTGCTCCACCTCCTCCGTGTGCGCATCCTGGGCAAGTTCATGAGCATCAGCTTCATCCCAGGCGGGCTGCTCCACCTCCTCCGTGTGCGCATCCTGGGAGAGCTCATGAGCATCAGCTTCATCCTAGCAGGTGCTCCACCTCCTCCGTGTGCGCATCCTGGGAGAGTTCATGAGCATCAGCTTCATCCTACCAGGTGCTCCACCTCCTCCGTGTGCGCATCCTGGGCAAGTTCATGAGCATCAGCTTCATCCTAGCAGGTGCTCCACCTCCTCTGTGTGTGCATCCTGGGAGAGTCATGAGCATCGGCTTCATCCTAGCAGGTGCTCCACCTCCTCCGTGTGCGCATCCTGGGAGAGCTCATCATCCTAGCAGGTGCTCCACCTCCTCCGTGTGCGCATCCTGGGCAAGTTCATGAGCATCAGCTTCATCCTAGCAGATGCTCCACCTCCTCCGTGTGCGCATCCTGGGAGAGTCATGAGCATCGGCTTCATCCTAGCAGGTGCTCCACCTCCTCCGTGTGCTCATCCTGGGCAAGTTCATGAGCATCAGCTTCATCCTAGCAGGTGCTCCACCTCCTCCGTGTGCGCATCCTGGGAGAGCTCATGAGCATGAGCTTCATCCTAGCAGGTGCTCCACCTCCTCCGTGTGCGCATCCTGGGGGAGTTCATGAGCATCGGCTTCATCCTAGCAGGTGCTCCACCTCCTCCGTGTGCGCATCCTGGGAGAGCTCATGAGCATCAGCTTCATCCCAGGCGGGCTGCTCCACCTCCTGCGTGTGCGCATCCTGGGAAAGTCATGATAAGACCCACCTCACAGGGTGGTTAACGAGATGGCCAAAGATGCCAGCAGAGGGCCGGGCTGCCGGAGTCCCCAGGAGGCTGGTGGGCGAGTTTTCAACCCTGGAGGCTTGTCCCGACGTACCGAGCCTGTGAGAGGATTCCTCGGCTTTGAGCCTCAGGATGGGTCCTCTGGAGGCAGTAGCGTGGAAGGCTGAGGTGGGCCGAGCAGAGAGTGGCTGGTGCCCACCAGGCAGGACAGAAGCCAGACTGGGCAAGGCAGTGGTTTGGGAAGGAGGGAGCAGAAGGAGAGATGGGGTTGGGGAAGGAAAAGATACCTTCATCTTACTTGCCGTATGTTCCTCATTTCCAGGGGGCCAGCATGCTGAGGAGATGACCGTGGCGTGAGGACACGCACCTGTGGTGAGAGGCAGGGGCAGGAAGAGCTGGGCAGGCCGGGTCTGCCGTGCAGCTGATGTGAGTATACCCAGGGTGTGTGCCGACCCCGCTGAGCGCCATCCATGGCTCCCCGGCAAGATGAAGCTGAGTGGACCCTGAGAACAGGCTGGGAGAACAGTCAGGGTAGGGCAGAGCATGGAGTGCGGGGCAGCAAGGGCGTCCTGCAGAGGGGGTGCCCTTTGCTGGGAACAGCAGGGCACTTGGACTCAAAGTTCCTGAGCATGGTTATTGTGAAGGCGGCAATCCTCAGAGCCTGGGGCCAGGAAGGCCGCAAGCCCAGACTGTGAATACGTGCCATGCCATCCGGGGAAGGCCAGATGGCCACAGGCGTGGAAGGGCCCAGAAGGAGGAGCTGGGCATGCACCACGACCTTGTAGCTTCCCAGTCCGGGAGTGGGCGTGCTCAGAACATTCAAGACAAGGATCAGGGAACTGCTGCAAGACAGAGCTTGGAGGGCTTAGAGGGACACTGGGCATCAGAGGGAACGGAGCTGCGCCCCTGGCTTTGCCTGGTGACCTCTGAGAGCTAATGCGGCCCAGGCCTGGGACAGCCTCGTTTTCTGGCCCAGATGGCCTGGTCCTGGCATTTGACTGGCACACCACACCAGGGCAGGGACTGGGGGACAGAATTTAAAGGCAACACGATACTCAGTGATAGAAAATTTTGACTCAACATTTAAAAAACCTCAGAATCAATGCAAAAAACAAATCCATGAGTGAAATATCACAGGTTAGGCTCCAGTTCTTCCTCCTGCCTCAGCACCTATAATGGCCAGGACTTTACTACTGATCTTGTCTTGACTTAAAATTTTATCATTCATATTATGTATCTCAAGTCTCAGTGAAACCCTTGGGGGTCATGGTCACTCATCCCCACTGAGAGGCACAGAAATGTCATATAACTTCCTCTGGTCACTGACCCTTGGCAGGAGGCCGGTGTGGCTGGCTTCCCTGTACATCCTCTTCCCCAAGGTATTTGCATTGGGAGTCCAGAGCCCACTGGAGGACAAGGACAGGCCTGCTGTCAGCTACAGTGGTTATTTTCCACTATAGTGCGAGATAAAAAAATATACTAACACAGTCAACTGTGAGTTCATAGATATTACTACTTAGGAGGAAGCCAGCTATAACTAAGATAAAAATCAGGGAGCTAAATTAAGAAAAAGGGGTCAAGGTGATTCTTGGATGTGGTAACACATGAATCACCTTGATCTTAACAATCTGGGGGCTGAGGTTGACGTTGGCGAGGCCCCTCCTGGTTCTGAACCTCGGGTGCGTCAACCAGGCAACAGTCTCTAAACACCCGGCAGCACAGACATCCTTGGACTTGGAGATTCATTTCCATGTCTCCTTGCCCTCTCGGGAGCCCACAGCTACACGAGGGTCCAAGCAGGCCTAGTCAGCTCCCTGCTCGGGCTTCCCTCCATGGGTTCTGGCTGTCACGCTCAGTCTCCGACTGTTCCAGGCTACTAAGTTAATGCAAATACCAAGAGGCTCAGCCTCACGCAGGTCCCGGGGTGAGGCCAGCCTGCATCCTGCCCTGCCTGCCTCACCTGTCAGTGGGGACAGGAACTAGCCGGAGCTCCCCTACCCTAGGAGCTTGGAACGGGCTGGACCCCCGTCCTCCCCATCTTTTGGAGTGTTCTCAGGCAGCGACTCCTAATTTTCATTCTAGTAGCTCCTGCCCTTGAACCTGCCATAGACTGAATATTTGTGTCCTGCTCCCTACAAACTCATACACTGAAGCCCTAATGTGATGGGTGAGGAGGTGGGGCCTTTGGGAGGTGCTTTGGTCATGAGGGTGGGGACCCATCTTGGGGTTTGTGCTCTTATAAAGAGACCCCACTGAGCTCCCTCACTCCCTCCACTATGTGAGGACACAGCGAGCAGTGTCTGCCCCCAGGAAGGGAGCCCCACCCAGCTATTTAGGCACCCTGATCTTGGGCTTCCAGAGCGGTGAGGAAGGAATTCTATTATTTGTAAGCCCCTAGGCTGTGGTCTTCTATCCCAGCAGCCCCCACACACTGAGACGAGCCCATCAGGTGGCGTCCTCGTTCCTCCTGCACCCAGGAGTGAGGAGGCAGCCCACAGACTGTGCCTGGGTGGCTTCTGCCCGGCGTCTAGGCCACTATTTGCCATTTAGGTCAGTCCCAGAAGTCATGTCTGTCCTGTCCACCCCCTTCCCTGTCCAACCCTGACTTGGAAAATTCATTTGACTCAGTCACAGCCCGAGGACCTCCTTCTTCCCAGTGTTTCTCTTGGTAACCTGTCTGATACCTGCGTCCCGTTCTCATTGTCCTCCCAGGAACAAACCCCAAAGCATGACCCCCAGAAGCTGGCACCGTTTCCCTTGCCGCCCTCAGCCCTTCAGGTGGGAGCACAGGTCCTCAGGATGGGGCCCACCATCCCTGGCGGCTCTGAGATGCTTTCATGGTACCACAGGCACACCCATCATCCTCTGTCTTCACTCCCTGTGGCATCAGCTGCGAGGTCCCGGCGTTCTGTCCTCCGGGTGACACAACACCAGTTCTTCCCATGTCATGGTGTCTGGGGCCCGCCAGTGGGTCTCCGTGCCTCCAGAGGGGCCCTCAGAGGGGCTCGAGGGGAGCTGTGCATCCTGATTCCATCGGGAGCCGCCTGCATTCCCCAGGTGCATCCATGCTGACAAGGGGGCCTCCACATTTTGCAGCAAAATTAGACAACTCGTTTCCTGAAAACAGGACTGGAACACAGAGCCGGAGGATCTCCAGCATGGCTTCTCACAGAAAAGATTGCTAGGTGAACGAGTGAAAGGGAAGAGCGGTCTCCAGGGTACCCCAGGCCCACCCAACACCTCACCCGGGGCAGAAGGAGAAGCTGGGCACCACAGAATCCATATTTTTATCAGGACTTAACTGCTCACTGCTGTGTGACCTGGGGAGAGTCACTTCACCTCTCTGATCACTGTATTCTTACATACAAGAACAAGCTTTCAAATACCTGCCCCCCACAATGTCGTGAGAGAAAGTGTGCAAGTCTTTAGGCACACGCTGGGCATAAAACCTGGCAGATGAATTACTTTTGGCTGAAATCTTCCATGACACCCATAGACTTTGTCTTTCACAGCACTAAGGAGACTAAAGTGTAAGGCTCTGTTCCATGTGTGTCGGTCTCCTGCTCAGAAATAGGGTTTTGGATTTTATCATATCCCAATCTCTCTAGGCTGTGACGTCCTTAAGGGGGCCTGTATCCTCTTCCCCTTGCAGACCCAGCACCATGTTTGCTGATCTTAAACACATGGGCAGCCATCTGGGAACGGACACTGGGCCCACAGCTCTGGCTGTGCCCATCCTCTGTGTGTCCCCACGCGCTCAAGACTGCTGGACAGCAGGGCCTGCTCTGAGCAGCAGCCAGCTCAGCCATTCGGCTGAGTTCCCCATTCTGCCCTGATGACAGGGAGCATCAGGGGAGCGACTAAGGTGAGACTGGGCCAGACAACCTCACAAAGGTCTCCACAGCAGCAGCTTGTCCTGCCGCACACAGCATCTCGGCTAATTATGCAGCCAAAGGTCACGTGGTCGGGCTGCGGTCTCTGCAAGGCCTCTCAGAGCAGGGTGGCATCCTCGTTTCCCTCCCTGTTTCCAGGGCCTCCGGCTTAGGAGGTGAAGACAACCCACAACTTGCGAGGGTCGGTGGTAGCCTCAAAATCTAGGGGCCAGAGACATGTTCTGTCCCTTCCCAAATGAACCTCCCAGTCAGTTCCATGGTTTTAAATGGCTTTAATAACTTATCTACAGCCACACACAGTACTCTAGTAACCCTGATGTTACAAAATAGCCCCATAAAGGGAAACTGGAGATAGATGTTCCCAACCGGAAAGGAAAGAAAAAGGCAGAGAAAATGATCGCTCTGGAACAGCCCCCCCCACAAGCCTCTCACAACGAGCCAGAAATGCACCCCCTCCCTTTAGTAGTTTAACAAGTGGCAGCTGCTTTCCCCACAGCAGTGTTTTTAATGCTCGTTCTGAGTCAGCGTTCTGCCTGTAGCCAGGGGAGCGCGGTGGGTGATGGGCAATAACAGGTGGACGTAGACGCAGGCGACCCTGACCACATTGCAGTTTCGGGCTCCTGGGCGCCCCAGCATGGTTTCCAGGGGCTGGAGACGTGGGCTGTGTGAGTGACCCAAGGCAGATGGTCTCACACCCCTCCGACGTGGTTTCCCGCTGACTGGGGGGCCAAGAGCCTGCCTGGTCCCTCACAGGGGTGTTGCAGGGACGAAGTGAAAAAAGCTACCACTTGACGACCAAGGAAAGCAACTATGTGGTTTGAAAGGAAGCATTTCTCTATTGGAAACAACACTTTCTGAGCCTCATTTTACCACATTTGTCAAAAATAATAATGATCAGAATTTAGACCAATCGGGTTCCCAGATGTGGGAATGTTGAACTGGGGGTTATTTTTTTAAATCTTGGGAATTTATAAAGATACTAGAGCCTCATCTTTATTGTGGCAGCTAAGGATGTAAAGGAACAAACGTGGGTCAGTGTCACTCAGCCCTGCCACACTCTTTGCCAGCATAAGACACTTAAACCCTAAAAATGAGACCCCAGTCTCAGAATGAAGATCACCTCTGAATGTGATATACCGGATCTGGCTTTCTGCCCAGCTCACGCCCAGGGCCCTGAGATTTCTGAAACCTGTGCACCTGCGGCATTCCCACTCCACCGTGAGCCTGCACGGATGTGCACATCCAAAAGGCTTCCTCCCTAACACGGGACACGGAGCCGCCCCACAAAGGGCATGATGATGAACTGCCCGGAGCTGGCTCGCTTACGCAGCTGTGCGTTCAGCCTGTGGGCTGATGTGCGGCTCTGTGCTGGACCCCCAGAGGCCAATGATTCTTCCCAGTCTATGAGGGCTTCATGTGCAGGTGGCCCTGGAGATAAGAAAGTCATCACACCGAACTGAGAACAAGGAAACTCAGATTTATTGAGCACCTGCTCATGCCAGGCGTGTCACATACACTCAATGCAATTCATTTCAGAGGCAGAACCCTGGAAGCACAGACTTCCCGGCTCTGGCCAGTGCTTTGGCTAATTGCCCACCATCAGGGAAACACAGCAGTGGTCGCTGGACTCCCTGATTTTACAATTAAAGTGATTGAAACCAACAGTGAGAAGCTTGAAGGAGTCCTGTCCATGGCTTAGGAGCCAAATTAACATGCAGGGGCTGTTTTCTCCACACCAGCCTCCCAATCTGTGGCCCAGACGTAGGACTCCAGGATGCCTCGCCAACCGCAGTGCCACCGTCCCACCTCTACGAGCCTGAAACACTGAGCTCCCTCGGGACGACTCTGTGCTCCCTGCGTGCACTTCCCATCAAGAGCCGACAAGGTGCTTCATGGCTTCAAATTCTTTGTCTTCCCACTTTGCTTGCCTCTCCTGGGAAATGGCAACTCTTGGATAATTTCCCCCTGGGTGACCTATGGGCATGACCAAGAGTGGAATCCCACTGCCTCATTTCCTTAGTGTCCTTTGAGGACAGTGGCAAATTTGGCAAGTGCATGGTCAGCGTTTCATAGCACCAAGAGTTTCCTTAAGATGGGCGGCTACACTTCAGATGGGGGCCGAAGAACACAGGAACAACCTGCCGCCCCGCAGTCAAGGTTCCCCCCCTTTAGAGGAGGGGAAAATACACACAGCATTATCATATGAAACAACAATAAAAATAATAATAATCTGACCAACTGGCAGCATCTGTTGGTTTTAATAATGTTGAGGTCTCTCAAGAAAATAAGACAAAAACAAATGATAAAAGAAAGAAAGAAAAAGCTCACATGGCTGAAATATTTTAAGACCTCGGGCTTCCCATCGGCCTCTGAGTTCAAGTTCCAGAAATCCGTCGCTGTCTCCGGGCATTCTGGAGCCCCCTAGGGGCCCTTCACATTCCCAGGTCGGGCAGCGAGGCTGGCGAAGTAGGCACACTGGGAGGGGTCACACTGGCCAGGGTTGCCCGGGGGCCCTGGGGGGCCAGGGTGTCCAGCTGCTCCTGTCTCCCCTTGAGGGCCGGGACTCCCAGGGAGCCCATCCTTAGCATAGCCAGGTTCCCCGGGTTGACCTGGCCCAAGGAGAAAAGGAAACAGGAGGTAGGTCAGGGTCCTTCTGTAACAAATGAGCCCTGCTCTCACTGCTTCCATTCAGTATGCACAAGGACTCAAAACATCCTCAGGAAGTACTCCATGGTCTGGGAGCTCTGTCCTGGGTGATCAGAATGGTCCATGTGGACACGGGTGGCAGGAGCCCCTCCCTGCATATGCAGAAGGGGTTGCCTCCAGTGTTTGGCTAGGGTGCCACTGGAGAGAAATAAACAAGGGCAGGCGGAGGCCAGGTGGGGACCGTGTTCTCCACTAAGAGGCCGATGAGAAACCAGGGCTTCTGTCCTTGGATGGTTCTAGGAGATGCATCTGAATTGGAAGTGAGGCATCAAGTCCTCCTCATTAACCATCAGCTCCAATTCGTGTGTCCTTCAGGATGTCTGAGGACACTCCATTCCCCAGTATCCGCCTTGTCCCAAATATTCTGTCTCTAAGTTTTGTCTGCATGTTGAATGTGAACAGCACACCTGGACTACATCACCCTGCTCTGCGAATCATGGTCAAAGAAAATGCAAATAGGCCGTGAGTGACGGACAGCTAGACAGACCAAAATTTAGAACCAGAAAATATAGATGAACTTTTACATCTCCATTTATTAAGCATCATAATTTCTTATGTAATGAAACGATCTCCCTTTTTGCTTTGGCAACTGGGAAGCTCAGTGTTAAGTTAACCCTAGTAATGATATTTCTTAAGCCTTAATAATCACTATTTTAGAAAATCTAAGAATCCTTATAAAAGAAACAAAAAATAGATCTTCCCCTTAAGATGATCTTTTGACATTTCATGAATTCTAAAATTCATGAACACTTTGTTATTTAATTTATAGTCTTGTGTAGACCAAGCTTTGAGACCAGGAATGTTATTCATTCCCTCAGGTGGGAACCACTGAAAACAGTCATTATCTCAACTTCATGTTGTACAATTATTTCCCCCTTCTAAATGGTTTCTGTCCACCTCTTAATCTTTATTTGGAATCGCCTTACTTTAAAAATCCTCAGTATTATACACTATTGAAAAGTAGGCAAACTATTAAAAACAAATATTTACAGTGTATTTCTAGCTGTCTTCTCTAATGAGAACAGCAGTACATATTCACTGCAGGAAATCTGGAAAATCAGGAAGATATAAATACTAAAATTAATATTACCCAGAGGCCTAATATTCAGAAATGGCTTCAGGTGATCAAATAAACTGGAATTCAATAAAAACAGAAACCTCAGTGAGTTGGAGTTTGATAACAATCCAATTTCCACTGTCTACTTGTACTCCTCAGACTGCTGTGCTCTCGAGACTGTCCCATGTAGCCACTTGTCCAGGTTTTAAAAGTAGAAGTCCCATTTCCAGGAACCCCCACTGCCACAGACAAGCCAAGTGATCTGGCACCCTGCCACTTGACCAGAAATCCCCAAAACATTCTGAGAAACAGTAATGGAGTTTAACAAGTGCACACTAAAAGAGAAAGGATTCCACATTCAAGTGCGTTTGGAAAATGCTACCTTTAAAATATTTTTTCAATCAAGGCAGCATGCAGAAATGAATGTGCATTGGGAGGGACTAAAAAGGACGTGTGGTTCCAGCACTGCTCATGCTATTTAACCCCAAGTCAGTTTTCTTCAGGACCATTTCAGAGGATTTTTAACTCTAGGGGCACGCCTCAGGAACTCATGGGATATATTACAGTTTTTGCAGCAAGTCAAGAAGCTTGCATTTTAGAAGGATTTAATAAGAAAAGACCTGTCAGTTAAACCCAGCCCTGTCTCCCAGCCATTCCTAAGGCCTGTGGGGATGCAGGCCAGATAGCTGCTCTGCATTTCTCACCCCATGGCGGATGTCTACCCCTGCCCTGGGACTCCAGACTCCACTCCTACCTGGGATTCCAGGGGAGCCCATCTCGCCTCGGAGGCCAACTCCAGGTGCACCTGGGTCACCTTTGGCTCCTCGCTCACCTGTGGGAAAAACGTGCACCTTTGTGGTGGAGACCCCCAGTGAGGGCAGAGACAGAGTCTTGCCGTGCAACACTGAGCTGTGGCAGCCTGCCCCCAAAGCCCCCCTTGTTCACACACACTCCACCCTTGGACCCCTAATTCCTGATCGCACACTCATTCACATACACAAACAGTCAAGCACACATTCACATTCAGTAATACACACCTGAACGCCAAACGGCCATTCCCTCCTAAGTGCATGCTCAAATACACGTATTTACATGTAAACATCTACTCACTTCCCCTGATTACATACACATACGCACATTCACACACATACTAGCAAATACATGCATACACTTACATACACATTCAAACTCACTCAAACACAGCACCCAAATGTACACACCCCATGTACGCGTACATGGCCATACCTCACTCAACGCGTGCCTGCACTTCCGCATGTTCCCAAAGCATTTTATCTGAACCTTTATCATGAAGGGACTGGGTGATAAATTCAGCATCCTAGGTCATATGGTGTACACATAACTCTACTCTCTGTAAGCTTGAAATCTAATAAGATAGATGGAGCAGGGCACAAGGAACATTCTAACATGGAGCAGAATGTGTAAGTACCATTATAGGAATCTAAAACTACAACAGATATGCAGAAGAAAGAGGTTTTCTTCCCCCTGAGAGGATATTTGAGATTGTAACTGAGTTAGTATGGTACAGATTTGATTAAACTCTCAACTTTTTATCATCACTCACTTTCATTTTTGCCATGTTGTTTCCAGGACATCTCTTGTATGCAGTATGTTATATTTTCTTTTGTAATCCAAATAGAAATTTTGCTAGTTCAAGGAGACCGAAGACCATTCTTACTGTTATAATTATGACACTTGCTCAGTCTTTCACAGTCTGATGGTTTCTATGCTTTATGCTTTCTAATTGATATTTCTTTCATATATTTTGAATCATGAACCAAAAAGGGTAGGACTTGGGCACAAATGTAACAAAAGTCCTTTTCAGTAGGAGAAACATCCCGGGGAATGAATGAATGCTAAAGGACTAGTGAGGAGGAGGGAGGTGGTGAGGGGAAGGTTTGGGGCATCCATCTGCCTCGCCACATGCAGCGGCTGAATTGGTGCCACTCGCTTCTCCCCCCAGCCCAGAGAGCAGGGAGGTGATGATGGGAAACGTTCTGTGATTTAATTCACTTCAAACCTGCAGAGAGTGTCTTCTAGCCTGCCTGCTGCCGTGTGCTCAGGAAAGGAGCCAGCACCGCCCCTTGGGGGGAGTCCTGGGTGGTCCTGAGAGCCTACCACCCAGGTAAGGCTCTCCCCAGAGCACTGGGGAGGGCACCGCGTGGGTAGCTGCAGCTCCAGGCCACTTCGTTCTGTTATAATAAAGCTGGTGTTCAATGCCCAACTGCCTGAACATGAAATGACTTATTCCTCAGTTAGTTCTAAATTCAGAAGGAAAGGAAGGCATTTTGTATTATTCCCTGAAACCTGAGCAGGGGAGATGGAGATGGGACAAGAAAGTAGGAGGGAACTGATTCACTCCTCCTGGAAGAGGGTAGTTTTGCAAAAATGTCAATCACAAAAACCTCTCTCATGCGTGTGACAAAATCCTATGACGCCCAAGTCAGGGTGTCCCCATGCTGTGGAGCACAAGGGTGCAGAGAGGCGCGTTCCCCCAGAGCGAGCACTTCCGCCCCAGCCCCGGCCCCCTCGCATTGTCTGTGGAGCACCTCTCCGCCAGGCCCTCACTCACCTTTGGGACCTATTGGTCCAGAGGGTCCTTCCAGACCCCCCTGTCCAGGCCGGCCTGGCTCCCCCATGGGGCCTGCCCGGCCTGGAAGCCCATCTTTTCCAGGGGGACCCGGGGGGCCAGGTCTGCCTTGAGATGCCTTTGTGTGCGCTGGGGGCATCTGGGACAAGAGGTAGGCAAGTTTGGCTGTGGAGAAGGAAAAGCAGAGCCATGTCAAGAGGGAGGGACAAAGGACCACAGGCAGGTGACACCAGCACAAACCAAAGATATAAACCACCCCTGCGGCCGGCCCATGACAGCGCAGGCAGGCGCCCTGCTGACAGGCTGGCCACGCGGCTGACTGAGGTGTGCTGACTGCTGCCGCCTCGGGGCCTGCCTGCCGTCTGGCACCCCGGCCACTGCCAGCTGCGTGGCCTCGGGCAAGCTCCTTGACGTCTCTTAGCCTTCGTTTCCTTGTCTGTAAAATGGGAGCAATGATAAACAGCTATTCCCTCGGGTGAGTGTGGGGATGGAGTAAATGAGAAAATGCATTAACACGGTGCCTGGCCCAGGGTAAGTGCTGGGTGGCTGCTGGCTGCTGCGATCACAGCAGGACAGACACCAGAACAGCAGTATCAGACGCAGCAGCTGTGGAAGTGGCCGTAGGAATTGTCAGGCGGGGGAACTGAGGCTGGGGGCTGACTAAAGTGACTTACACAAAGTGATTGGATGGCTTACCTGAGAATCCAGGTCCTCACCTATAAACTGAAAGGCTGGGTCTCATGTCATTAGTGATCTTTATATGTCTAAAATGTTCAGATTAGAGAACTGGTTTAAAAACCCAGAGGTCCAACTGCCGGCTGCCACGTCTTCCTACTCCACTGGGGACACGGCACCCATCCGATGGCCCCCAGAGCTGCCTCTGTTTGCACTACAGTCACAGGGAATCGGGCCCAAGCCCTTCGTCGTGCCAACGCTGTGACTGAGCCCCGAGAGGCTCCTGCCCAAGACTCTGGGATTGAACGATAAATCCAGTACAGGAGGATTAAAAGCATTCTAGTTCCTTGAAGGCAAACGCACCCCTGCTCCCCTTGGGTCACTGCACATGCTCCAAAGGTCTGGGGTTGCATCACTTCTTTCAGCTTCCATGGCCCCTCCTCCAGGAAGCCTTCCCTTGTCTGTTCTCTGCCCTCGGCACTAACTTTGGCACTTTCACCTGTCCTTTCAGTGCCTTCTGTGCCAGATTAAATCACAGAACTTTTCCTATTATACCGACTTCATCCTGTTCACTTAGCCACTGCCCCCCCCGGACTGTGAGTTCTGGGAGGCCCGGCAGGCCCCCCCAGATGACCTGCTGAGGCGACTGCGGGCACAGAGTAAGTGACTTGACTGTGGCGGGGCTGCTTCCGTGGGTGCTGAGCTCGCCTTCCTTGGGGGCACTCAGGCAGAGATGATGCAAGCTGCACGGAAGAGAAGCCCTGGGGGGGATCTGTGTTCAGAGCCTGCGAAGGCTCCTCAACCCTGTTTCCACATGGGAGCTACTCTCAGGGTGCCTCTCCCAAACCGCTATGCAGAAGTACCGAAACATTAACGGAGGGACGCTGCAGGCGCCCAGGCCCTGACCCGCGGGGCCGCTGCAACACCAGCCCCTCACCTTCCAGCTGCTTCCCGAGTTCCTCCTGGATGAGCCGCCGCAGGGTGTCCAGGGCTGGAGACTCCCCCTAGGAGGCAGGGAGATGGGGTTAGTTGTCTTCCCAGTAACTCCTGCGGCCCAAGGCCCTCGAGGGCTCAGGAAACTAAGGGGGTCATGGGCAACATACACTGTATTCTAGTCCAATCCTTGCCACATCCCGACTCGCCCCCCGTTTCCCTGCCATGCAGGCCCTGTGTGGTTTCATTGGGTCCTGGGACCCAGGCTGGACTCGGGGCTGTCTGTGGCCCCTGCTGCCCCTCTTTCCACACCCTTCCTGCTCTTAGCTGGTCTCCTTCTTGCAGAAACCACTTCCCGGGCCCGAATCTTCCCCTGCCAAAGCCCTGGACAGCTCGGGCTGCCTCCAGCACAGGCTCATGTCTGGTCTCCCCTGACCCGGGGGCCAGGGTCCGGCTGTCTGACAAGTCCTGGGGCTTGTTTCCCAGAAGCGGAGAGTCTGTGGGCCAGAGAAGCAGGGTGCTCCAGGCTCAAGTGGCGACCTGCGGCTCGTAGAAGCTGAGAAAGTCCTCGTGCCACATCGGCGCGATCCTTGCTGTGTGACTGCGTGAGGGCAACACCCAGCCCTCAAGGTGCCGCACTTACTGCGTGCATCTCTGCCCCCAGCGCCTGGCACCCGGCCTGGCAGGAGATGGATGCCACTCTTTCTCTTTTTCTGGTCGATAATTTTTATGAAAGCCCCAGAATTTTCACTGCTACCCTCAGCGGCAGGACGAGCAGGCCTTGGCAAGACCCAAGGGGTTGTGGAAGCCCGGCAAGTCCCCCAGCTCCCTGCCTGCCTCTTGCAAGTGGCTGAAACTCAAGCTGACCACAGCCACTGTGAAGTGGCAGAAGCGCAGAGCCCCGGAGCCGGCAGGGACACTGAAGGTCAGCTAAGCCTGCACTCTGAGGACCAGGTGGGCCATGTGGGCTGTGGGACAGGGAGGGGAAGCCACACAGGACCAGACACCCGGCCCCCCGAAGCAGGACAGCTCTGCTTTCCTCTCTCTGTAAGCAGTGTGTGCCTGTGCTGCAGGTTTGTGCAAAACTAGAGTTCTGCCACTAGAAGAAAATATGTTCCAAGAAAAAAACTAAGCAGCCTTTCCTTTTACATTTGGAAAAGGCAAGGCCCAGTGGGAAGAACAAAGACCCCAGATGGGCAGACAGAAGGGTGACAAAGCCGAGCATCAGATGCATGGTGGAGCTCACATCACTCTGGCTGCATCCTCCCGATCACCTCTGCACAGGATCCCGGGGCCGAGGAGGACTGCAGCCCCAGAATGACGTCGTGAGGATTCACCGCACTGAGACAGGGGGGAACAGAAGAGGCCTCTGCTCTTGAGCACTTCTGAAGCTATGCACATTATTTCACCGAATCTCATGACAAACCTGTCACGAGAGGATAGCCTGGTCCCTTTTTGGCAGACATAGGAGGACAGGCTCAGAGAGGGGATGTAAGCTGCCCCAGGTCACACAGCCAGTCAGTGGCAGACAGGGGTCTGCAGTCCAGTCCCTCTGAAGGACACACACCTCCCCGGCTTCCCCTGGAGCCCCCGAGGAGCCTCACATTCGAGGAAACACCCGTGTCCTTACCCTGGGTCCCGGAAATCCTGGCTGGCCAGGAGGCCCTGGGGGTCCAGTCACTCCATTCTCCCCAGGTGGTCCTTGGGGACCCATCAGGCCTGTGTGGCCTTTGTGACCTGGAATTCCAGGGTCCCCAGGCTGGCCCTTCCCACCAGGAGGTCCTTTGTCACCTCTGATGCCAGGATCCCCCTAGAGGAAGAAAGAAGCCCATCGGTGAGGCAAAGATGCACAGGTGCCTCCGTGCAGAAGGGACGCTGCCCTGAGGGAAGGACCCCAGTCCTCTGCTCCCGCAGCCGGGAGAGGAGCCTTCAGTCCTGGCACACCTGCGTCACAGAGCGAGGCCTGCAGATGAGGATGAGACCACGTGCCCACAGTCACACAGGTGACCTGCAGAGGACAACTATTTCCAACCTAGTCTGGGCTCCACCCCATAGTACAGCTCTGTCCACCTGCCTGCCCAGCGGCTGGCCACTTTGGGCTCGTTTGCTGTCAGCTGGAGAGACACTGGCACCCTCTGCACGGAAGTGTCTCACCCACACAGAAGCAATGATCTTCCCTCGGCTCCGGCAGGCCTGCACAGATGACTGCCGGGACGCTTTCCTCCCTACCCCGACCCAGATTTTGAAGCCCTGAATCAATAATCTGGAAACCATGGCAACCCTGGGGCCATCCCCCTCTGCCCCGTGTGCTGCTGTGAGTCTGGCCAGCCAGTCTCCAAGGCCGGTAGGTCTGAAAATACAGTAGCCACAGGGTGTACTGGACTCCAATGCTGGGGGGTAACGGAGACGGAGGAGCGGGGGGAAGGGGAAGAGAAACCAGAAGTGCCTGGAAATGGGGCTTGGCTCTGGGTGGCACCCGGAGCCGTGGGAAAGGAGGACTGCAGGTAACCATCTCCAACATCCATCTCCAAACATCTGTGCCTCATGGAAACACAAAAGGAGCCGAGTGCTGGATGATGTCTGACACGCTCCTGGGGGTTCACCCGAGGCATATGGGTATTCAGAACACATGTGCCCACATGGTTCTGCAAACACAGACTCCTGGAAGGTAAAAAGCAACTGCACAGAGATGGACCCTGGGGAGGCGTGGGGTCTGGGAAGGCCGGGGCGGGAGGGGCGCCTGGTGCACTGCCTCCATGGTTTTGCAGTTTGTATTAGCTGTATGTCTGTATTGCTTCTCCAACAACAGAAAGAGCCGTGACCTTACACTGGAATTCAGCCAGGTTGGAGGTGGGGGGAGGTCACTGAAATGTCTCAGGTGTGACGCCTCTCATGGAGACGGCATCCGCTGTCCCATCAGGGTCTGGGAGAACCCTGGTGCTCCGTGCACCTGCAGGCCGAGGCCCTGTCACAGCTGTGGTACAGTGGTTCCCATTCATTCCCCATCTGAATATCACTTTGCGGTGAGAGGACTTGTCCCGTATTTCACACGTTCCAGGAGTGGAGAGGAACGGGGAGGCTGACTGCCCCTGTCTCTGTGCCACGAAACTACGGACCAGGGATGGCACCTCTCCACGTATCAATTAGGTGCGAGAGAGGAGATTCCTATTTGTGGTCTGAATCCCAGGCTCCCAACCCAAACCCAGGCCACCCCCAGAGCAGAGCCCCCAGGCACACCTGTGTGGCACTGGCAGGGGGCCCCCAAGGCCCAGCCACAGCCCCCTTCACTGGCTCCATCCTCAGAGGCCAAGAGCCACAGGGAGAGCAGCCAGGCCCCCGGGAAGGAGCGAGTGGGAGGCCCAAAGCTAGGGTGAGTCCCTGCCACTCTCTGCTTCCAGGAGAACCCCGCTCCTCACCCATCCCACTTGCAAAGAAAGCCTGCAGAGAAAGCGGAGACCAGTGCTACGCCGGACTGTGGAAAACACGCTGCGGGTGGTGATGGGGTAGTGGTGAATCTGTGGTGCGACAGTGTGACCGTGCGATGGCTGACCACACGGAGGACCGTGGGCAAACGAGGGGCTGAACCCCTCCAAAAGGAAGGGCAGGCGACTGGCACCAGCTTGTGAGTGGGCCCCTCCCCCACCGGCACTTCTGCAAAGAAAATGATTTTCCCCCTGTTGTTTTTTGGAGGAAAGCAATGTAAAGAAGCCTTTCTGAGTGTAGAGCCAAGGAGATTCATTATGGGAAAATCTGTTCCCTTGTCACCTCCAGTGGCAAATCTGGCTCCCAGCCAATGGGCACTTCGGGAGCCGAGCGCGTCATGCACAGGCGTTCATACACGGAGAGAGGGATATCTGTCCGTCTCAGAACACCTGCCTGTGAATTTGTAATTGCAATGATTTTACTTCTTAAAATAACAACCAAAAGGGAAAAAAAAAGAACACTGAGTACAACAATGTCAGAGGAAAAGAACCTCCTTTCGTGGGACTCGTGATTTTCCAGGGAACAGGGAGAAGAGAGGCCACCTGTGAGCCAGCTCTCCAGGCCTGGCTGTTTGCCAGCCACCTTGGACCAAGCACCCTTTGCCACGGGGAAAAGGTCACATTCATGTGACACTCTCCAACTCACCCTTTCTCCTTTGGGTCCTGGTTCTCCGGGCTTCCCAGGGGCTCCCTGCAATGGAATGCAAAGGAGGACGGTCACCCCCAGGGCCTGCCGGTCTGTGCTGGCATCCTTCCTGGGTTCACAATCCCGCACGCCAAGGACGAGGGACTCTGGAGGATCAAGGCGCTGAGAGCTCCCGCTTGTCCAGACGCCGCACACGTCAGTCTGCTTCCCTCCTTCGCTCCTGCCAAGGCCAGCCCTGGGCCGACGCACAAGCCCGGGCTGGGCCCTCTACCTTTTCCAGGATGGAGCCCACCCCTGAAGCACAGCCAGGGGACCCCCGTGAACGGGTCTTAGATGATGAGCTGTCACTGTTCCTGCTGCCCCGGCTCCGCTGCTCCCGCCACACGGAATGATTCTGTGACTCCTGGATGCAGGGGCGGCGTGTGGCCTCTGCCGGCCGCCCGCCTGCTGCCGAGCATGTTCCATCTGTCGTGACTGAATGTCTGTGTGCCCTCACATTTGCATGCTGAAGCCAGCACCCCCAGGGTGATCGGACCAGCAGGTGGGCTCTCTGGGAGGCACGTAGGGTTAGAGGAGGCCATGGGGGTGGTTCCCTGGGATGGGGCCAGGGGGAGGAGGCCTGGAGACTAGGTAGCTGGCGAGCGCAACAAGGGAATTTGCTATCAGGCTGCACTGGCTGGGCCTGCGCCTGTGGCCGGATCACTGACTCCCACCCAGCCTTCAGGCCTCACCTCCAGGAAGCCCTCCCTGAGCACCCAGCACCTAGCTAGAGGCCTCCACACCCCTCATGGAGGGCAGTCAGGTTGGGGTGGGGGGACGCAGTCCTGCAGGCCCCACTACTGGGACACTTCCCTCCCTGCTCCAGGATCCTTTCCACCGGGAATGTTACTTTATGCCACTTTGCCCCCAGCCCCTCTGCCACGTCCCTGCCAAGCTCTGGCCAATCCCCCTGGCCAGTGTCTGTCCTCAGGCATGGGTTCCTTTGCTACCAGCTGGCACCCAACTACTTTTCTCCCCAGATGATGTGACGGGGGTGTGCCGGTCAGCCTTCCCAAGGACAAGAAGCATGTGAAAAGCAGAGCCTGTGCGTATTTGCCTCTGAGCCTCACTTGCTCCCAGCCCAGATCCCTCTCTGTATTTAGCGGGTGTTCAAAACTACAAACTGCAGGGCATGAAAGTGGGCGAGCAGAAGGCCCAGAGCGCTTGGGCCATCTCCTGCTCAATGGACAGAAGGGTTCTCTAGAGAAGAAAGCAGAGAGAGCAAACACTCCCCAGCTCTTCTGAGTCAGTCCGGTCAGTCCCGCCATGTTCAAGGCAGCCCCTTCCTGCAGCCGCCGCCCTCAGCCCTGGGGCCCGCACAGAGGGAGCATGACACGCCGCCCTGTTGCCCAGCGTTCACAGCCTGGCTGAGGGGCAGACGTGGCCGCCAGTTCCTATACGAGGCAGACTGGTTTATTCGTGTCACCAAAGAACAATAGGGCACTTCTGGAGCCCAGGGGAAAAAGCGTGATTCTGTGCGCTGGGAGCCTTGAAGGACAGATAACATGTAACAGGCAGAGGCGGGAGGGAAAGGCCCTGGAGGTGGATGGGAGAGCGAAGACCCAGTCTTGGAGATGAGAACTGGGGCCATGGTGTGTATGTACGGGGTGGCAGGAGGCAGGAGGTCACATCAGAAGGACAAGACGAGGTCAGATGGGACATCTTGGCACCCGCTCAGAGGCGACTGGGCCCGGAGAGGCAGTGCAGGCAGCAGCCCTCAGAGGCGGGAGCTGGTGGCATATGTCCCTCCACCCAACCCAGGGAGCAGGAGGAGACAGCAGCTGGCCAGTGGGTGAACACTACGGCCTGTGAGCAGAAAGCATGGATGGGGCAGGGGGCCCATGCCTCTCAGATATGGATGGACTGGACAGAGAGATAACCGTAAGACATATCAACATGGTACCCAGGGTTGGCTGCAGAATTTGTGGGCCTTGTGCAGAACTACAGGGTGGAGCCTTGCCGAGAAAGCATTAAGGGTCTCAAGACAGTGAGGGCAGAGCACTGGGGCAAGTGTGGGAGCCCCGCTGGGCAGGGAGCCCCGTGAGGGCGCACAGGCCCCTGCCTGGGAAGCCAGCCTGGCGTCTCCCACAGGAAGGGGTCTCCACGGGGAGAGGTGGAGCGCCATACTTGCCTCCTTGCCTGGGACGCCGTTCTCTCCTGGCTCTCCCTGTGAAACAGAACAAGGGTCAGTTGGCTCTGCAGCATTAGAAGATTGCAAATAACATGACTGTCTTTGCAACTGACACTTTCATTCAAGTCATGTTCCTGTGAAGACAGCATTCGATGGTCCAGCCCACCCAGGAAATCCCCAGCAGGGCCCTCTGGCCAGCCTGGGCAGAAGGAGGCAGCAGGTGTCCAGGGTGGCACGGGGAGCCACCAGGTCTCAGCTCTTCGTCAGCAGGACGCTGTGCCTCCTTCTAAGAGGACCCCTGGGATATCGGTTTCACAGGTTACCCAGCCGTGGCAGCGAGATCTCTGTGAGGGGCAGGCTCGGCGTGGGAAATAAGACCTGTGAGACCCCGGGCCCTGGTCAGACGACCCAGGTTCACACCTCGGCTCTGCAACCTTATAGCCTCCTTAAGCTCTCTTCACCTTAGTTTCTTCATCTGTAAAATGGGAACAGCAGCTGTACTTTGCCAAAATTTAATCCTATTATAATGACTGAAGGAATAACTGATGTGACAAGTCTACAGCCGTGGGCAGGGGATGGAGCAGGAGGCTCGGGCCTTTGACAGGTGGGCCACGGAGTGACCAGTCTGTCTGCAGCAGAGCCCTGCGTAGTGACGAGAGCGAAAGAGGGGTCACCACGTCGAGGGGCTGGGCGGGCAGTGGGGGTCCCCTTGGGGGAAGAATTAGGCTGGAGGGGGATGGACAGGAACACTGGTAAGCTTTCTACTCTTGCGGGTGACATACGGCCTCACTCACTGGTCAGCAGCCCGAGGGGTGCACTCTAGCCTGCAGAATGCCCCAGGGAACGTGGCTGGGGATGCTTGAAGCCCCCAGCATCCCTCTGCCCAGGAGCCTGACAAAGGCGCATCCCAGCCTCTCTGCACCAAGCTGTCAGGTCAGGACACCTAGCCTCAATGCCGGCGGGAGCACAAACTGGCCACGGGCCCTTGAATTAGCCCCCCACGTGTTAGGATCCTGCAGCACACACTCGCTCACCTTCAGAATGATCTCTGAGGGTCCCTGGGGTCCCAGGATCACTGTCACCACCACGTGTCCACCATGCCCAGCATTAACATAGCTCATATTTCCTGAGCACCTGCAGGGGCCGGGCCGCAGCGCTCATCCCTTTACTCCACCACCTCACCGAGTGCTCCCAGGTAGGGACGTCACCCTCCCCGTCTGACTAGTGAGGACGCTAAAGCACAGACTTTCCCAAGGTCTCGTGCTTAGGGAGTGGTGGAGCTGGGCACCTCGTGCACCTGACCTCTGAGCTCACATTTCAGCCAATATACTCCACCGTCTCCCAGACCGAGACATGACTTGGGGCACACACCAGATCACCGTGACCTGGCAGATGGACGTGAGGACCCAGGGGGTGCCAGGAAATGTGCCGAAGTGCACTCACCCCTAGAGCCAGGCGCCAGGGCCCCCATCAAGGTTCTCAGCTTACCTGAGGCCCCCGGGGCCCCAGAAAGCCAGGGAGCCCCGGGCTGCCATTGTCTCCTTTGTGTCCCTTCTGACCCTGCAGAGGGAAAACAGGATTAACTCTTCAGGGTCAAGTGCCAGTGCGAGAAGCTTCAGAAACCACATGACCTCTCTACGTGGAAGCTCTCAGCCATCAACAGAATCGAAGGAGACCTCTGTTCTGCTACTGGGGGACGGGTCAGGGGACACAGGGGACTGTGAACCCCACCGTGGGCTGCTGGGGGACGGGTCGGGGGGACATGGGGGTACTGTGAACCCCACCATGGGCTACTGGGGACGAGTCGGGGGACACGGGTACTGTGACCCACCGTGGGCTGCTGCTGTGAATGGTCGGGGGACACACGGGGTACTGTGAACCCCACCGTGGGCTGCTGGGGGACGGGTCGGGGGGACAGGGGGTACTGTGAACCCCACCGTGGGCTGCTGGGGGACGGGTCGGGGGGACACGGGGTACTGTGAACCCCACCGTGGGCTGCTGGGGGACGGGTCGGGGGGACACGGGGTACTGTGAACCCCACCGTGGGCTGCTGGGGGACGGGTCGGGGGGACACGGGGGACTGTGAACCCACCGTGGGCTACTGGGGGACGGGGGGGGACACGGGGGTACTGTGAACCCCACTGTGGCATCAGGGGAAGATGAGGAGCCTCCTTAAAAAGCACCTGGTCATTGCGTTCAAAGCGACAGAAGCAAAATAGGACAAATATTTAACAAAAACCCCCTGAGTGTGTGCAGCCCTCCGAGCAGCCCTCTTACCGACAGCACACCTAGGCTCACGGCCTGGTAGGCTTGCTTTCTGGGAAGAGCCTTTGGGAGTCCCTCAGCTTCAACCTTTCCGGGAAGCCTCCATAGGAGGCTCTGCTCTTCTGGGGCCAGCTCTACACGGGCAGCGAACCCAGCCAGCCTTGAGACCCAGCCTCACGCCACCTGCTCGGCCTCCCCAGGGGCGACAAGCCCCGCGCCACAGCTCCTGAGAAGGGCCGTAACATCTGCCAAGGAGGGAAGCTCTGTGGGCACAGCGGCGCCCGGCCCCGCAGGGAGATGAGTTGCCACCAGGGTGACCAGGTGCCCAGGCTGCCTGGGAATGTGGGGTTTCCAGGCCCAACATCAGGAAGGTTCCTGGAGACCCAAGCCACCCTAATTTCCATGGAGACAACAGTTATGTAGCAACACGGGTCTGCCCACTGCCTGATGCAACTGTTGCTTGACTTGCCATGCCCTAAGGGTGGACTTCTGAGCAGGATTGCCAATTTTAGCAAATAGAAGTGCAAGATGGTTGAGCTGGGAGGAGACTAGGGGATAGACTTTGACTTACATAACCCTAGAATCCATCAAAGAACCGCCTTTCCCAGCACGTCTCCCTATCTACCAGACCTGAACCCCAAATCCCGGACCCTCTATCCAGGGATTAGCCAGGACTCTGCCAGCTACCAGGCCACCCTCTTTCTGCTACCCACCTATCCTACCCACTGCTCCCTCTGATCTCCCTGCCCACCTCCTGCTCAGCAGGAGGCCCCTCTTCAGCCAGGTCTGTCCGACACCCATTCCATCCCCATGTGGCACACTTGCCCTGTCATCTGTGATAGTAAGTGTCAGTGGGCCGACCCTGTCCTTCTATCTTCTAAAAACATTAAACAACTATCATGAAACCTTACTGTGCAATTTAAAAAAATCTTTAGTGGTTTTGTCCTTTTGGGTGCCTATGTTCATAGACAATAGAGAGCCAGTGCATAATCACAAGGATTTTAAACTTTGAAACAGGTCTTTCTTGGATTGTCTTGCCTCCAGCCCATTTTGATCATTTAAACCCCATATTTTCCCACTGATTCTTCCGAGGATGAGCAGGTGGCTGGTGTGAGCCGCAGGCCCCTTTCAGAGCTCGCCCCGATCCCACCGTGCAGTGGTGGGAGAGTACTCACTGGGCTTCCTGGGGGGCCAGGGTCTCCTGGAGATCCCGGGGATCCATTCTTACCCTGGTGGAAAGACAGGAGGAATAAATCTGCCAGGCCTCTGTCAGGACACTGCAGAGCAGGATGGCGGAGCAGAGCGGCTGCCGGACGCGGAGCCCCTGCTCTCTCCCCCGGAGCCGTTACTCAGGCTGCCTCTCGGCAAACCCCGTCTTTGCTCCGAGGCTGCAACTTATAAAGGGAGCTCGTAATATCTAACTCATGATATTGTCATGGAATTCATGGAGTTTATGCACGTGGCAGAGCCCCGTCCCCCCTCAGCACAGCGCAGTCAATGACCACGGCCACATTCACTCCTTCACGCACTCCTCCCAGCTCGGACGCTGTGGGGAGGAGCAACACGAAGCCGCCCGCATCATCGCAGCGCTCAGGGTGCCTGTCTGTGCGCTCATCACATTGCCCTCCTCCACCAGCGGAGGAGAACACCATATACCGAACAGATGAAGACACTGCCACAGAGAAGAAAAGGGCTTGTGAGGATCCATGCAGCTGCTCAATGGAAGGACCACTCCACATTCTAGAACTGACTCAAAATGCTCACTCATGTCCTTTACCTGGATGGGCATTTTTGCACATCCGTAATTTTGATAAACACATTTAACCAATAAGATCCTTCAGAGCATAAAAATCAGGAAGTTCAAGAACGCTCCTGTCGACCTGACTTGAGTATCAGACAAATTCCTACGAAGTGTAATGCCCAGCTGGGCTGTGCCAGGCTGACCGGGTCCCTCCTCCGCCCGCCGCTTTCCTCCCTCCCAGGACGTGCCCCCACTGGATGGCTGTGTGTTTACCCGGCTCTCCCTCCTGCCGGGAGGAGCCCCAGGAAGAGTGTGCGTCTCGGCTCTCTGCCCAGCATCTAGCCCAGGGGCAGCCACACAGGAGGTGCTCTGCTGGACGAAGGAGGCAAGAACGGGAAACCGCTCTCTGCTGACCCTTTAACCAAGAGGTGCTAATGTCCTATCATCTGTGAAGGACTCATTCACAAGCCAGCCCCGTGGAAACACGTCACAGTAAAAAAAGAATACCAGCCAGGCGTTTCCTACATGCCAGGCTCCACACGCATTAACACACTTACTGCTCACAACAGATATAAGCATTGCTGTTTTACAAAGGGGGAAACTGAGGCACCAAAATGCTAAACAACCTGCCTGAGACCAAAGTGAAGGGGCTGAAGTTTGAGGGCCAGGCGGTGCTGCCCTGGTGCCCTGCCACCCCACCTCTCACTAAAGGCTTGCTGGCGATCATAAATAGTGAGGATACAGAGGGTTTCTATCGTGTGCCCGAGAAGTGCACATGATCGCAGGGGGATTCTTGTGCCTCTTCTCACTGGATCCTGCAAGAGTCTCGTAGATGTCTTTATCACAGGTGAGGAAACCGAGGCACAGAAGCAGCGCAGGACCTGCCTGGGAGCACCGAGCCAGTAAGTGCTGACATCAGAGCAGCCAGCCAGGAGCAGCGCCTGCTCCCCTGCTCCCTTCCAGGGACTGCTGCGTGTGGCTCCCCCTACACCTCCGCCCACCCATCAACCTATCAGCTGTGTCCCTCTACAAATATGTGCTTTGGCGTACCGCTCTGGTGGTTCTCTCTCTCCTCCTCCTCCCTCGGGTCCTCTCTGTTTGCAGGGAGGATAAGGGCCGAGATGCATTAGCACACAGCGCCAGCAGGGGCGGATGTGCCAGGCGGGGTGGCTTGGAGGCTCTGGGTGGTCACCTGTCACCCGTCAGCGTGCCGGGGGCTGCCTGGGCCTAGGACCAGCTCCCTCCTGGGTGGTGGGCCACTCTCATGTCCTACATGTCCTCATGGAGCCTCTTGGTCTCTGTGACTCTTGGGAGCAGAGGCCACAGCCCCCGTCCCCAATTGCTCTGACCTCCGAACTCCAGTCCCAAGCCCCTTACCAGCAGGGTGCTCTTTCTGATAAGGTAATCTACCCAACAAGCCCAGCTGGTGCTTGAGCTGCCGAGTCTCGAATACGAGGCTTGAGTCCAAATCCTGGCTCTGCCACCTGTGTGCTGTGTGACCTTGGACAAGTCGCTTGAGCTCTCTGAGCCTCCATTCCTCATCTGCGGGCAGGCTGGTAGCAGCATCTACCTCTCCAGCTAGGGGAGAGTTCAGCAAGTGAAGCATAAACTCCCACGCACTCCCTGGCACTGGACTCTGTGGTACTTCCCAGCAGCACCCCAGAAATACTCAGGGTCTGGTTCCGGGTTGTGTGCACCTCCTGAGGCTGCTAAGAACCTTCTCCGCACTCAAGAAACACATCAATCCCAGCTGAGTGAGAGTGAGATCGTCAGAGAAACAATCTAGAACCTGCTCTAATGTGCCCCCCAAAATGAGTATTTGGTAAGCTCCAGCAATTTATTGTTGGTTACAGATTCCTTAGGACGTCCCTCAGAACTGATGGGGCAAGTCGGAAAACCGCAAAACTGCCTCTGGGGACCTCAGGCCTTCAGGGCCAAGCCCCACCTCCTGCATGGGGCTCCCAAGGCCCTCCACCCCCTCACCTGGGCCTGCTGCTGGCATCCTCCACTTCACACACCTCTCCTGGGGCACCCACTGCCACTGTCCCTCCTCGGTGCCCTTGGACACAGCTGCATTCATCAAGGATTAGCTGGGCACCACTTTGTGCCAGGAGACCTTGGAGGAAGGCCCCCTCCTCCAGGAGCAGAGCCGGCATGGGGCCCAAGGGTGACCGCCCACCGGGTCCCTGCCGAGAGCTGGGCACTGTGCTGTCACTTCACAGGATTAACTCGCTGGATCTTACAACCTCTCCCCACTTCACAGGGGAGGAAACTGAGGCCCAGGAGCAGTGAAGAAATGCACCCAGTCCGCATGGCACTCAAGAGGAGAGCCAGAATCAAGCAGGTGGCAGCCCTACAAAGCTTGGCTGCAGAAGCCTGATCACAGGCCAGAGGGGCCCCAGCCAGCCGCCACTCCAGGCCTGGGGGACCCAGCTGGGTTCTCTGCCTTGCTGTCACTCCACTCCCGCCCCAGCTGCCTATTCAGACATATTTTCCTCATCTTCCCATATGAAGCTATAACACCACAGCTGTACTATATATCCGTCTCTGTTCTGCATGCAAATCTGTGTGTGAGACATAAACAGTTAAGGGGTCTGGGCACCCCAAGAACCAGCTGTTGCCCTCTCGGAGCGACAGCACCCCACTGGGCACGCATGCCTCCGAAGGCCTGGGCTCTGGGGCCGGCCCGTGGTGGGCAGGTGTCCCTGGGAAGGGGCCCATCTGGGGACAGCACAGATTGCCAGGAAACCACTCTGGTGAAGCCCGAGGAGGGCTGGGGAACAGATCCTCCCTCCCAGCTGCCGAGACCTGCATGTTGGACCTCAGCCTCCAGCCTGTGAAACAGTCCGGTGGGCGTTTCGGCCCCCAGTCTGTGGGTGTTTGCTGCGGCAGCAGTGGTGAGCTCACACACAGAGCGCACCCCGGACATCAGAACAGCCTGGGGCTGGAGCACGGTGCAGGGCAAGTGGGACAGGGCCTGCCATGCCATGTGGTCCCACCTAAACTTCCAGATGGTGAGTGGGTGGTCCCAGGAAGAGCCTGGGTGTGTGGTAGGGGGCTTCAGGCAAAAGCTATTTTCTAACCATGAAGCCGTGTTACCCTTTTCAATCACACACAGGGCTGTACCAGCATTAACCAGCCCAACAGCCTCGTGGGAGCCAGCCCTGCTGACACATGGAGCAGGCTAGGGTCAGTGTCAAACTCACCGGAGGGCCCCTCAGTCCTTGGGGACCCTGTGGCCCTGTGGGTCCAGTGTCACCCTGGAACAGAGAGAGGTCATGTTATCAGAGAGTCACGGCACGGTTTCAAATGTGGACCAAGCGTCATCAAGTTACATAAGGGAATCAACACTGTCCAAAATGCTATTCCAAATACGGCCACACTCATTTCCCGCAGAGGAATGAATGCATGGATGTCCTATCTGCGCATTCCTTCACTTATTTACTGGCTTAGACACTTTCCGCCTGGTGCCACAGGGCCTTCAGGTGGCGCCTTCCTGAGCTGAGGGAAGCAGTAAGAGCAGAGAAGCCCCTGGAATTCCTCTCTGACTCCATGGACAGGAACCTGCCTCGTTGCCACATCAAAGAAACGCCTCCTGCATGCTGCACCTTAAACACAGGTCAGTCATGCCCCCTACACAACACTCTAGAAAATGCAGCTTCACATTTTAAAAAGTTAGACAGCTGGGGAGGAGGGAGGGCATTTGCCCCAGGACCTGGTCCCTTGGCACCCTGACCTGCAGGGGGAGCTGAACGCAGTCGCACTCCCGCCACGTGCTCTGCTGTAATCGACGTGAAGCGGATGGCCAGACCAGGGTTTTTTGGGGGACGGGGCTGGGGAGAGGCCCAACCCTGGATCCGTGCACCCGCTCTGCTTTCTGCTGCGCAAAGGGGCTCCGAGCACTAGACTGGCGTTGTAAAATGGATTCTGCTGCTGAGGAAAATGTGTGAACTAGATGGGGTCTCTTCTTAGACCCTTCCCAGCTTCATCACCTCACGCCAGCAGATCAGCCATGAAGATGATGTGCACCGGGCTCCAAGGGGCAGAGAACTCTCCACCCGCAGGGTAGGTCCTGAAGGATGTAAAGGGGTGGGTGCGACCCCCTGGGGCCCCAGGCCCCTGTGTCCATGCTCCTGAGGGAACACCCCCTCCAGGAGCCATGCTGCATCCACACATGTTAGATGGCCTTGCAGGATGTCACGTGTGATGGCCGGTGCCCCGGGGGGAGGCCGAGCTGACAGATCCGGGCTCCAGCGAGCCCCTGCCGCCTCTGACAGCCTGTGTGACCGCAGGCGAGTCCCCTGACTTCTCTGGGTCTCAATCTTTCTGTCTGACGGGCTCCGCCTGGTCCCAAGACCAAGAGCTCCATGAGAACAGGTGAGCGGTGTGAGCGCCATCAAGCGCGTGGGGGCGGTGGGGACCGTGAGGGGTTCGGGAGACTGCAGAACACTGGACATGGCGTCATCATCGGGGAGCGCCACAGACGCATCAGGCACGCCAGCAGATAAACAGACCACGACGGACTGGGCGAAGCCTCCCAACCACCAACCCATGAGGCTGGAAGCCAGAATCCCGGGGCCTCCTCAGGGCTCTGGGGGGCTTGTGGGGCCCGTGGGGCCGGCGGGGGAGACACCGCCCGCCGATTCCAAGAACCCCCTGTGAGTGCCTCACACGGGCGCCCGCCTCCGTGGCACAGTTCCTGGGGGTCTCCTGGCCCTTCTGCAGAGCGCACTCTCCATACTCCCTATGCCCAGCCCGGACCCTCAGGACACCCACACTTACATCTTTCCCTGGTGTCCTTTCACGACCAGGGGGCCCCATGACACCAGGCTCTCCCTAGAGGCAGAAACAGAACGGCTGCTGTCAGGGGGGAGGTGCAGGATGCCGCTGCCCCCACCGCAGTGGCCGCAGAGCCCCTGGAGGGGAAAGACCCTGGAGGGTGGCCCACCAGAGTCCTGGCCCCACGCTGGGCTCTGCAGTGTCCCCAGGCCAGGTGCCAGTGTCTGGCTGGGCTGCGCCTCTCTGGGATTTAGGGTGACGCCCGCTGAGGGGTCGGCGAGCCCACCTGGATGCTGCCTGCCCGCCTGCCGAGCCGTCTGGCTCCCCCCTCAGCTCTCTCACCCACACACACAGCATGGCAGGGGGCTAACCAGGGGACCGCTGCAGGCCCTTCCTTGGGGGCATTTGGAAGAGATGGGAGAAGCTGAAGGATAAGAAAACAGGTTCCAGAGACTTCCATCTGGGATGAACCAGTGCCTTTCACACGGCGCTGTGAACTTGGGGCAACCCCCCGCCTCCGGGCCTGGGCGCACAGGTCGTGCACAGCACAGTGAGTGGAGACGGTGCGGGACTCCGGGCTGATTTGCTCCCATGGGTTCTACGTCAACATCTGGCCTTGTTTAGGAAAACTAGACCAAGACTGAGAGGCAGTGTTTCCAGTGTGCCCACTGTCTCCTTTAGCTGACAAGGCACTGCACAGCCTGCAGGGCCCAGGAGCCCTCTGTCTAGAAGCACCGGCTCACCTCCACCTGGGGTGACCTCCACAGCGAGATGTCCACTTACCCGGGGACCAGGTACACCAGAATCGCCTGTGTGTCCCTTGAAGCCCTAGAAGAAACAGAACGAATTATTCCACCGAAGAGCAGGCTGCCAGGGCAGGAAGGGGCGGGCACCTGGCAGGCCAGTGCAGCCAAACCCGGAGCCCGCCATGGTGGCGCACCTGGACCGGAGACTGGGACTGCCCCACTGGAGACCCCCTGAGATGGGTGGGGCCCTGCTCCGTGCAGGCCACCAGCCAGGTCCCTGACTGGGTGACCAGGGGGCCAGGCCCTTCCTCCCGGCTCGCGCTGCACCATGGGCAGGGCCACAGGGCTCAACCTGCCAGCGCCCCACGTGCTGGGGCACCACCCACGTCTCCGGAGCTCCCTCTCCCTCATCTTCCTGATCTCTCAGCACCGCCTGGCGTGCCCCTGGGCTGGCTGCTGGGGCAGGTGCCTTCAGCCTGGAGCTGGGGCCTGGGGCGCCTTCCTTGTTCCTGTAGCCACGGCTGGTGCCCCCATGCCCATGGGCAGGGCCTGGAATCTCATCCTGAGCCCCTGGGCTGTCCTGGCCCAGAACAGCAGCTGCGAGATGGGCTCCCTGAAGCACCACGTGCAGCGTCCAGCCCTAGGAGCAGAGAGCCGACCCTACTCTTTCTAACAGCAGGCCAACCGGATTGTGGAATAATCCCCATTTCACATGCGAGAAGGCTGAGGCTGAAACTCCTGCTCCAAGTCCCAAGCTGGAAGGTAGTCCAATTCGATCCTGCGGGGCTGCCCAGACTGGGCGCGCTCCTATTTCCCTCCGGCCTTCATGGTATGCTCCCGGGGTCTGCTCCCGACTGTCTGGAATGCATCCCCCCAGCCCTGGGGTCAGAGCCCCTCCCCACCAGCTCAGACCTCCACCTGGCAGTGCCTCCTACCGCCCGCTGCACCATGCCCCAGGCCAGCGTCCGTCTCATGCTGCATTCAAGGTGCACACTCTGCTCCATTTGCAGTGCCCAGCACGGGCCCCACGCCACCAGGCCTCTGCACGCTGTCCTCTCTTCCTGGCGTGCCCCTCACCCTTTGGGCTGCAGGCCTTTCCAGCCACCAGCCCCATTCCAGACTCCACACCTCCCTCACTCCTCCCTGTCACTCGCCAAGACCCTCCTGTGCCTGTCCGTTCAGCACCATCTCCCAGAGTCCTCGCTGGAGCACTCCCCTGAGTCTCCTACTAGGCCCAGTGCCCCGGACAGCTGGTCCCCAGCCAGCGGCCGGCCCAGAGCAATGCACTAGATGGGGACTACGGCCTGTGCACACAGGTCAGGGAGTCTGGGAGTGCCTGGGAGGCGCCTAGAATTTAAGCTCACTAGTCCAGCACAGCCCCCACCCCAGCCCCCACTCGCAGCGGAAACAGGCTGGTGCCTTGTGGAAAACTGCCTCCTGCCCATGAATGTGGTCCTGTCCCAGCCCTCACTCACTGTGGGGAAGGACGGAGGGAGGGCCGCCAATGCTGTAGGAGAAAAGGGGACATCCTAGCTGGGGACCCCGACTCGTGCTGCCTCCATCAGGTAGGCTCTCATTTCAGGGTAACCAAGTCCTGTGAGCTGGGTCTTATCTGTCACCAGAGACATGTGGGACTGCGATCTGTGCATAGGTCTGTCTGGCTACAAAGCACGCCCTCTCCACCAGCACACGCAGCTCAGGGAGGCAGCCGTCTGTGGCTAAATGGGGCCTCCTTTGTTTCCTGGCTGACCCCACCAGCACTCCCTGACCTTACCCCCTGACTTCATCCCCTGGTTTCATAAAGCAAATGAAGTCTCCACTGGGGAGAAGGCAGCTCTAGGCCTGGGCGTCTTAACAGCTATAGCCTAGTGGCCTCTATGTAGGGCCATGCTATTGACTGAGGTGTGCTATTATTTATCCTGCCCCCCAACTTGCATGATGAGAATGCGTGGCCTCACTCAGCCTCTAGGATGGAGGCCCTGAAGAATGCTTCCTGAGCAGTGCAGCGGTGTGGTGGAAAGGGCATGCTCTGGACGCTGGGGGAGGCAGGGCGAGGGGCCAGGAGCCCAGCCAGGTGGGTTGCAGATGCCTGCTAAGCCCTGAGCTGAGTGGCGGTGTGGTTCACCTCTCCTCTCTGAGCCTCGGGGTCCTGATCTATAGCTGGGGAAATGGCCCTGACCCTTCTAGGTTGTGCTGAGGATTCCATAAGCTACTGTGACCAGGTGCAGGCCTGTTGCCTGGTGAGCTGTCAGGACCTGTCAATGCCTGGGGAGGGGAGGGGAGGCATGGAGAAGAAACCCGTTCAGATTTGATTCCAGATTTCACCACTGGGACCTCAGAAAACTCAGCTTACTCCTGGAGTGCTAATATCAGTGTCTGTAAAATGAGAATTATAAAAACGGTTGTCAGGCATAGCTCTGCTGGATTGTTCTAGAAAGGGGCTCTGTACACTACTAGGTGTGATGGAGCAGGGCTGACTCTGGCGTCAGGTGTGGAATTGAACCATGCACCCCACTTTCTAGCATGGCTCTTGGGAGCCTTACCTCTCTTCACTGGGACTCAGTTTCCTCATCTGTAAAATGAGGATAGAATTTACTTCTGCAGAGTCACTGTAAGGATTGAATAAGAATAAACAGTGCTCTCTGCTGTTCAAAACAAGCCGGTCCTCTTTCTCTGGAAAGGGACAGAGACTCCTTGGGTCCTGGCGTCTTCCTCAAAGACACCAGAGTCCCAAATCTACCCAGCTTGGACTCAGGGACCCTAGTGTGCTTCCACATAATCATGGACCAAAGTACCCCAAGGGGGAGCCCCACACAATGCGCCAGGCACTCGGCTGGGAAGTTTACATACTTTATCTGCTCCTTTAAGACTCAAAACCCCACCTCACAGAAATGGAAACTGTTCTGATTCTCATTTCATAGAAGAAGAAACAAAGGTTCAGAAAGATGCCCTCATGAAGGTAACAAAGTTGGTAAATGACAAAGTGAAAGCTGAAACCAGGTTTGTCAATCTCACAGCCTATGCTGGTCATCAAAGGTTCTCTCAGCCATGCCCTGCCAGCCAGGGATGGTGGGTCCCCTGGCACCTGGCTGGATCTCCACCCTCAGCTCCGACAAGGAACTAAGATTCCTTCCAACCCTCAGGCAAGAAACAGGTCTTGCCCCAGCGTGGGCCCTCACAACAGATGGTTGGCAGGAAGGAAGGCTCTCTCCCTCCAATAACCCAGGAACCACCTGAAAAAACAATCTCTAATTCTGTGTTTTAATCCCCTGTAGGAGGTGATATTCCCCATTCTTAGGTGTCTTCTCCTGGGGAAATCAGGTGAAAGGAAGGAGATTTAGAAAAAAGGAAATTGATTTTTGTACTTTCGTTCCCCCTTATTGAACACTAGCCAGGTGAGTTATTGATTGTTTTTAAAAGAAAAACACATTAAGGGACTAGAACTAGCATTTTGATTTCCTACTTCTTGCCAGATAACTGGATTTTAGGATTTTCATTAAAAATTATATTTTTTTCCAAAAGCAATTTTAAGGAATCACACAATTTTCAAATCATGAAGGAGTAAAACGTTTAGCAGATGAACCCCAAAATACATAGATCGAGTTCATTTTTATAGAAAGAGTATCTGTGTATGTTTATACGTGTAATAACTCAACAGCCTGATATAGATGTAGCTACATAAATGTCAGAATTTATACAAAGGGAAAAAAGAGACTACAAAAAACATACCAGAATGTCAACAGAGCTTCACCTCTGTGCTGTAGACATGTAAGTAACTCTGTTTTCTGCTCTGTAACATTATGTTTCCGATCCGTGTTATTATTACCGTCCACACCTATCATCACGCCATGAGAATGGGTCACTTGCATAATTGGGAAGGAAGAACCCTTAGCTGTGGGCAAGTGCTCAAAACCAAAATCATGACTCATTTTAGGTTCTAGCATCAAGAGAAAACCCATTAAAATCATAACAAATAGGATGAGAAAAAAGGCAACTTATAACAAAAACATGGTAACAATGGTTGCAATTTTGAAAATAAATTTTACAGCCACAGCCCGTGAAAGACCTGGATTTATTACATGGAAGCACCAGTGTGGAGGAGAGGTACTTCTGGGGCCTCTCAAGGGGCAGTCTCAGCAAACAGTGCTCCGTTGTGCGCTGCGTGGCTGACGGCTTTACTCTGCTGCGGACAGCATGCGTGCGCGTGCACACACACACACGCACACACACACACACACACACACGCACACACACACACACACACACACACACACACGGCACTTACCGGTGGGCCTCGGGCTCCCTCCAGTCCTGGCACACCCTGCTCTCCTGTTTTGCCCTGAGAGTAAAGAAGAAGCGTCTGGGGACATGTCGGGTATCTTCCTATTCCTGGCTGCCCGGCCTTCACGGTGTTACATTTCCACCAGTCAGTCTCTGCCCCCTGCCAAGCCTTCACCGGCTGTGGTGCATTTTGTCCGTACACATCACCCCTGTAGACGCTCCTGGCTCTCCTGGGACAGTGCTGGGCTGGTCACACAGGTGTCCTCTCTGAGGCTGTCACTCACAGCGGCCTTGCTCATTCTCAGAAGTGTCCTGGCCTGGGTGAGCATTATACAGATGACCTAGTTTTTAATGATTTTAGGGTAGCTAGTAACTATTGCATGTTACAAGTGGGGACACTGGCTCAAAGAAGCTGTAACTTTACCGAGGCAATGAATAGCAGAAACAGCCTGAATCCGGGCTGCATGCAGCACCCAAAAGGATGCTGTTCTCAGCCAGAGTGCCCGCTGGCTGGGGCCTGCAGTTGCCGCACCCCCACCCCCACCTCTGATCTACAGACAAGTTCCGGGGCCCTTGCTACTTAAAATTCTTCACTGCCAGCAGCCTGGTATTGCCCTGGATGGAACTAAGCCATGAACAAAAGCCAACGAGAGATGGCATGCTAAGTCCAGAGAAAGTGGCCAGAGGTGGTGGGGGGGGGGCACAGGGGAGGGGAGAGTCCCCTCCTCTCTGCAGCTCACAGACCCGAGTGTAGACTGGGCCCATTTGGGGGACAGGAGAGAGATGCACCTTTGGATTTGGAGGAAAAAATCACAGACAAGAGGAGGGTGAGGCAGCAGCTCTACTTTCCAGGACTGTTTCTCTTGTCCCGGCCTGTCCAGGTGTGCCTATGTGATCTTGGGCGCCATTTCCCTTCCCTGGCTCTGTTTCTCAGGCTATAAGTTCAGCCCACCCCCTGCCCCCATAGGCTGTCATGGTCCAGTCTATATGGGTGGGCCTGGCTCCGGCCTCACAGCCATCGTGGGCCCAAGTTACCAGCAGGAAGATGATAACCAGCACCTGCTGAGTGTTTTCCACCTGCCAGGCCCAGCTTGAGTGCTTCACGTGATATGTCACGGTAACCCAATGAGGGTGGCCACGCTGTCATCCCACAGGCAAACACTGAGGCACAGAGAAGTTAAGTGATCTGCTTAAAGTCACACAGCTTGGGTTCTAATCTGGACGTTTAGGCTCCAGTCTCTGTACCTCACCCTGCACGACAGTTATTGCTCAAATTCCTACTAATAAAAACCATGTAACAGGCAATTCAAGAAGCTGCCTATCTATCCCTCTATCTGGGTACTCAACCATCCGTTCCTCCACCCATCTATCATCTGTCCATGTATTTGTCTACCATCTATCCGTCTGCCTGTCTGTCCGTGTCCCTAACATGTAGGAACTTGAAGGAATAAGTCAAAGTGAAGAGGGGCTCCCTCATCCCGCAGCAAATGCCTTGTTTCTCAGCTACATCTCCTTGGCCCCAGGGCGGCGGGGGAGAGGGTGCTGCCGCGGGGTCACAGTCCTGCCCGGGCTGAAGGCTGTGCAGGGGCTTGACTTGGACGTGCGGAAGGCCCAAGCGTATGGCCATGATCCCTCCGGGGGCAGGCCGCAATAAAAAGGCTCGAGCTGAGCAGCAGATAGCCCCACCTCCTCACTCTGGGGCAGGGGCAGGGGCACGCCTCACCATTCTCAGTCCAGCGAGACTGGGCCTGGGCTGCCCAGTGGAATGGCTCACCTGCTGGCCTGCCTTCAGTGACTCTCCTTCCCTTCTCCCATTTCCGGATGGCCTCTGGGCTCCCTGGGATCACCTCCCTAATACTTCATCTGCACCCAAACCCTGGTCTCCAGATCTCCTTTTGGGGGTAATTGATGCCACCCATTCCTGGGCCACCTTCCTCCTAAGCGGCTCAGAGTGATAAAAGGTCAGGGTGGCCACATGCTGAGATGCCAGAGTGAACAGGCTGGAGAACCTGGAGCACCCCTGGGTGGAAGCGGCAAACCCCCTCCTCCAGGAGAACCAGCCCTGCCTCACCGCACCCTGCCCTACCCACTGCTTACCCAGAGCGGAACTGGCCTCTTTCAGACTGTACTCACTGTCAGCACGGGCCTGTCTGGAAAAGGCCATCAATACACAGACCGAATGAAGACCAGTAGCCTCAGTCAGCCCGCACTGTCAATGACAGCCTTCCAGAAGACACAGCTGCAGAATGGTTGATTTCCTGTTCTGTAGAACTGAACCCTGGGGCCAGGATCTGGGGTGTGAGTCCTGGATGCTTCATCTGCCAGCTGTGTGACCTTAGCCAGACTACTTAACCTCTCTGTGCCTTAGTTTCCGCATTGGGGGTTAATAAAGATGTCTGCACCCTATGGGGTTTTTCTGGGGATTACAGGGAAATGTGATGAAGCCCTCAAAAGCCCTGGCCCTGCAGTGCAGGCAGAAGCCATCAGCCCCAGTGGAGGTGCGTCTCTCCTCCCCACAGTCTCGGCCAGCTAACTGCCATTTCCCCACGGAGGAGGGTGTAGCCCTCAGCGGCTCGTCAGGAGCTTTTCACTTGGCTTGCTGCTGAACCTTCTTCCCCTCACAGCAGCGAATTCTGGTTTCAGCCTCTGGCCAACAGTGGAAAATGATAAAGAGGGTGCTTCTGCAAGTTGCATAAGATGCGGAATGAGTCATAATAGTTTATGGCCAAACAAATGAAATGGAACACAGACCTGGCTATGGAGACTCTTCGCAATCCTCTTAGCGGTTCTAAGGGCTCTGCGGCTCCAACCCCACCAGGAGTTAAAATGGGGCAGTTGGAAAAAGTAACTTAACTAACATAATTAACAGGTAGCTGAGCCCGATGCAGTTCACAAATTCCTCCCTCATTTCGTTCTCCCGTGACCCCAGCGAGCTGCCACCATTCCCCGCATTCTATCTGAGAAGCACCTGGCGCTCGGGAGGCTTTGTGGCTCGCCCCTGGCCGCAAGGCCTGTGTGGAGGGGAGCCGGCACCCAAAGCCACTTTCCACTTCTCAGTGTGGTTGCAATTTTGGCATGAAGTAGTTTAACTTAATTTTATCGATAAATAATGCATTCCCAAGGCTCTGAAAATTTAAAAGATAATAAAAAGTAGCCTACCATGGAATAGAAACGTGCCGTCCCATCTCTATGTCTCTCCTGCTCAGAATCACCCTCCCATGGATGGTACTTTTATTGGTGTTCTGGCAAGCTCCCAGAGTTCCTTATGTAAAATATTAAAATACTAAAAAATATATGTAGGCCCATTTTTATATAAAGTGGGGCAGTTAAACCCACTGCTCTGTGCCTTGCTTTTACACACAGCGAGAGACCTTAGAGACATCAGGACCTGGACAGTGTGCCCTCTCTTCCTCACAGTCCCTCAGTACTGGGAGCACCCCAGCACCCACTGATCCCCGATTGGCGGGCCTTTGGAGGACCCCAGTCTCTGAGTCCCAGCGGTCACCTTCTAGCTGCTCCCTGATATTGAGGCTGGGACAGGGATTTGTGCTACAAGGAGCTGAGGAAGCACTGTCACCACAGAGCTGACCCCGGGGCCCGAGGAGCAGGCTAGCCTCAAGAAGGACAGCTGTGAGGCCACAGAAACGGGCCTGTGGACACCCTGGATGCAGCAGCCACTGGGGCCACAGACACTTCCTCGTGAACATTCGGCCCATGTCACTGTGTGTCCCAGGCAGCTGACGTTAAAGAAAAAGAAAAAAAGGCTTTGTGCCCACGTTGAGTAAGGGGAAAGCACGCATCACGCAGAGCTGGCGACCCTCGGGCGCTGTGGGAATCACAGGCTTTTCAGGTATCAGATTCCTACTCCAGCCCGCGCTCACCTGACCCGGGTTCCCTCCCACTCAGAGGCTGCAAGGGGCAGTTAAACATGAACACAGAGGTGGCACAGGACCCGGCTCCGGCTCTGAGTCCATCACCAGCCCAGCATGAGGCTTTGGGCCCATCATTCCACCTCCCTGAGACTCAGTTTCCTGCTCTGTACAATGGGGCGCAGCCTTTACCCTGTTGTAGGGAGAAGCAGAGCAAGGAACACACAGAAAATAACTCTCCCTGTGCCTGGTTCATAATAGCTCCTCAAGACACAGCAGTTGACAGGGAGAAATTGCCAGTTTGGCATGTGAAACGGTAAGGAAGGTAGAGTCCCTTACCGGCTCTCCGGGGGGACCTGGTTTTCCGTCTCTGCCCTCTTTGCCTTCTTCTCCCTGTAAGAGAAACTCAGCTCGGTGATCTGGCCGGACTCTGCGAGGGAAGGAAGCCGGATGCAGCTTCCGCAGGTCTGTCTCCTCCGACACAGCTACGTCCACGCTTAGCGGCTAAGGGGGCATTTCAACAGACAGGACTGGTTTGGTGCCCTGGTTTCTTCCCCGACACGGAGATGCTGGCTCGGATCTCTGATCTGAAGTGTCTGGCACACACACTGTGGAAACAATATGTTGCAAGAGCATCACTATGATTGTTATTGAGCGGAAGAAGCCTCTGCTGGACATTCTCGTGGAGTCAAACTTGGGACAAGAAGGCCTCCTATCTGGGCCTCCTGGACTGAAGGCGGCCATGAGGAGAAAGGCATGAGGAAGGTGAGGAGGACACCGAGCGCCACGCCGTGCAGGAGAGCCCTGAGCACGCGCGGGGACTCGGGGGGACTCGGGCTCAGTGAACGGCAGCACAGACTGTGTCTGGGTTATAGAAAGACCATGAACATTTTATATTTCTTTCCGTGAACTCAAGCTCTGGTCCCCTCTGCCTGTTCCCTACCCCTACCAGCCAACCTCCTGCTCTAAAAAGAGCACTGTAAGCCTCACGTTTATCTAAGAGATCATTATTCTTCAGCAGTTTCTGAAGGTGGGAAAGATAATTCTGTACAATGATCATGACATCACACCAGCTTAGGTTCCAATCCTGGGCCACCTGGACCGGTGGGGTCTGCAGAAAGAAAGCAATGACGTATCAAGGCAGAGGGGAAACTGAGTCAGACCAGGCAAGGCTTGAATCCTGGTTGCATCTACTAGGTACATGATCTCGATCTGGTAACTGGAATTCTCAGCTCCTCAGTGGTGCTTCTCCTGAACCACAGAGATGACGAGCGTGCCTCACAGTCACGAGGTTGCTCAGAATCAACGCTTCTGCTCGCTACGCTTAGCCAACGGGGCGTTGATAAATGGCACCAGCCACCTGGCTGGTCCTGCTGCTGTGGGTGCTCAGGGAATTATGCACCATTCCTCATCAGAGGCTTGGCACCAGTGAGAAGCCCCTGGGGGTGGTAATCTAAGTTTACTGACCATCCAGGCCTCTGGCCCAAGGCTCAACATGCCCCTGTAACTCCTACAAAGGCTGCTCTAGCATAAGTGTGCTGACACCAGACACACCAGCAGGGATGGTGAGGAGGCCACGCTGGATCGACTCCCTTTTCAATTAAGAGCTTAGCTCCAGAAACCGTTTCTCCCCATGCCTGTGGAGCAGCAAGGAGGAGAGTCTAGAGACCCGGGCACAAAAGAGAAAGCCGGTTCCACAGGACAAAACCCACCCCTGAGGGAGACCTGCAAGCTCAAGCTGGAGGCCAGAGGCTGCCGGGAGACTCGGGGCTGGGGAAGGGGGCTCCTGGGGCAGACACCCGGTCACTGCGAGCAGCGGGGGCACCACCTGGGGAAATGCAGAGGAGGGCTGAGCACGGCTTCAAACCATGAGCGGGAAACTTCACTTCCCGAGAGAGAAAGGCTGCTCCTTGCTGAAAGCGACTGTGGGCTGCTGAGTGGTCCTCTAGCTTCTCAGAGCCTGTCTCCTCACCCTGATTAATTAAAGGGGCACCCGCATTGCAGGGGGAGAGGTCAAGGCTGTGACGTGCACGACAAAGGGTCCTTCTTGTCCAGTGCATGGCAGAGTTAGCACCTAATAAACGGAGAGATTTATTGTTTTGCTTCGCAGAAGCTAACGTTGGTGCTCAGTGAATGCTAGCAAAAGGTTAGACGGCGTCCCCCACAGTCCCTACCGGAAGTGGAAGGCACTTCTGTACGCTTACTATTCCTCGCAGCCAGTCCGCGTAAGTAAATGTATCCGTGTCTTTCTGCAGGGGGCTCCTTCTATCTGGAACCCCTACCGCCGGACCCCTCTCAACCTTCTCAGTCCAGGGAACTTGACCTTGAACACTCAAGGGGCGTCACCTCCCCCAGACCCTCTCCCGGTCTGGCTCGGGGGTCCGTGCCCCAGCTCCCACAGCCCTGGGCTCCCATCTGTCACATGGGTCATTGGTTCGATGCTTTCTTCCTTTTTGTCTGGCTTCTCCATGCTGGCTGGGAGCACGGCTGGTACATATGGTATACATACATGTGTGTAGAGAGAGAGATGCAAATACTATTTGCATAAGTCGACAACAATAAATACACGCACAAAGGAGGAATGAGACTAAGTGGGACTCCACCGGAAATTTAGCTGGCTTTGCTTAGTGCTCATTTTTCCTCATTTTTATACCACTCGAACCCATAGTGCCTGTGACTTGTTTTAATGGTGGAATATATTTTTGTTTGTTTATTTTTGTACTAGAGAAACCATATTTGTCTTTTTAAAATGCCACTTACTGGGATTCCAGGTAATCCAGGCGGGCCTGGTGGGCCGGGAGGACCTTCTTTCCCCTAAAAGATCAAAGACATAAAAACACCATTAAATCTCTTTGACAGTCTTTCCTGGAAGTAAATGAGCTCGCAGAGAATTGCCTTCACGGATCGGAAGGAGTCTTCAGTGGGGAGCATGGCGCTCCCACACCCACCCCGTTGCTTCCGGGCATTGCCTCCCTCAGGGTGGGGCGGTGCCTGGGCACATGTCATCACACAGGCTGGGCTGCAGACGGACGCTCCTCAGATCCCAGGGGAACTACAGATCAGAAGGCCTGGTGGGGAGATGATATTGGGGCTTTGGGGCCCACAAGACCTGGATCCAGATCCAAAACTGTGTGCTCGGTCCCAAGACTGCCTGAGATCCGGGTCCCGGCCATGCAGCACGCGGGGGGTTGCACGGACGAGAGCCAGCTGTAGTGAGCTGCTGACCGGGGCTTTCTTATGCCCACCCTCTCGTGCAGCGGTTCTCAGAGTTTCCACCACCAATGGTTGCTTTTAGTATCTCTTCCCTCCACTGAGTAGACCTTATGTTTTGAGAGATGTTTACTAAATTCATTAATATTTCAATTCCTGTTTTATTCACCAAAACACACATCACTGTCAACCAGAGCGTCCAAATCAGATAAGGTAATCAGTGTCATCGTTTCTATCATGATGAGCATTTTTATATCATCCTGTTTCTACTGTATTTAGAGGTCCTGATGACTTGATAATCTCTTGCCTGTATTTCTTTTGCAATAAAATGCTGATGTCAAGCTTTACATTCTAATCCACATGCCATAAAAAATGAGGTATTCTTAAGGGTTGTGATTTTAGCCCATTGGAAGAAAAGCAAAAGCAAAATTATGTTGATATTTACTGCAGACGTATACAGATTTTATATACTGTTATATAAACAGTGGCCAATCAGGGGACCAAAAGCGCACTTCCTTTATTAAGCGCCAGTTAAACTCAACAAAAACTCCATAACCGAGCTTCATTTCCAGGCCTGAAGAAAATAGAAGATATTGGTAATGTATCATCAAAAGGTCAAGATTTTTTTTTTCATAGATCCTTCAGAACGGATGAAGAACAGACAAGGATTCAGGTTTGCTACTGGTTTGCTAAAATCTTTTCTGAAGAAGATTGATTCTATATATTCACACTGAGAAGTCACTCTTAATTTTTTAAAAATGGAATGCTAAGTGTATGTATTTACATTCATAAAAATTTGGCCTGCCCTGACCTCTGTGACACTGTGCTGCCCAGTAGCTGAGATCGCCCAGACCGACTGCCACTCAGACCGATGCAGAATATTAACAATACAGCAAACCACTTTCGCGACCATCACAGAACCTTCAAGCACAGTAATGAATAAAGTGGGTACTTTTTGTCAGCTTGGGACAAATATTCATCATTGTTAGGGATTTTAAGTACTGATAAGGGAGCTTTCTGGGTTCCTTTCCGGATGCCTATTGTTCCAAAGAGCCTAGTGGGGAAACACTAACAATCTAGGAAAGGGGGCCGCACCCTCCAGCCATCTGCCTGATTTTGCACATACAGTTTTATCACAGCGCGGTCACACACGTTAGCTCACGTATTGTCTATGGCTGATTTCACCTGACCAAGCAGAGCTGAGTATCTGCAACAGAGACCACAGGGCCCACAAGACTGAAATATTTACTAGTTTTTTCCCCATCAGATGAGCTGAAGATGCACAAGGAATCAGCATGCTTGTTCCTAAACCTTGCACCAACTGTTTGCTATGGAAAAGAAAAAGAATAATCTTTTTTATGCAATTTAAGTTGACTTTGAAAATATTTGACAAAAGACGAGTTGCCCACTATCTAAATAGATAGCTGTAAAAGAGCAGGAAAAACCCAACAACTAGGATTCTGTGTTGAAATTGCTTCAGAGGTGTTGCTATATCTCTGACCATTTTTAAAAAAGCAACAAATAAAGAATGGTGCTTTTTTTTTTTAACAAGGATAATGACAAGAGACTCCATTAGGGGGACCTGAAATCCATGTAAGGATTTCATTCTATGTCCAAAAGACTGACAAATGGTATACATGTTTTAATTAAAAATAAAATGAAATGTTCCAGGTTTGTATCTTTCTATTTTAATGTCACATTTATCATTTTTTATTTCTGTTTTTTAACTACTAACACTCATTGTGCTAAGAAACTGACTACATCTGGTTTGAATTTTATGGTGAAATATCAGGACCACCAACAGCTCCAACACCAGCCATAACTTGGCCACGAGGTCCCAGGACAGAATCCATGTCTTACTTAATATGGTTTAGTTCCCAGGAATGTAAGGATTCACATCTGAGTCCCACATCTTCTTCTCTTAGGGAAAACAGTCAGTTAGTTTTTATTGGGGAAATCTTTTGCTCTCTGAGAATCAATAAAAAGCTGCCTGTGCAAACAGTGACTCTGCGGCATCTCACTACACTGATGGACAGTGACTGCACTGGGGTATGAGTGGGGACTTGATAACATGGGTAAATGTAGTCACCACATTGTTTCCTCATGTGAAACCTTCGTAAGAGTGCAGATCAATAATACCTTAAAAAAAACTGCAGCAGGGGCGATGCTCAGATTTGGGCTCCATGTGTAAGAGAGAAAAGAACTGAGATCAAAGTCAGACTTGGAATTGACCACTGGAAAAGAAAGTCACTTTTAAAGTGTGAATTTTGAAATAGTAAAAATGTTTTGTATAAAAAAAAAAAGCTGCCTGTGGTGTGTTTTATATTTTATTCTTCCTGGTACTTCTCGGTGGGCTGCTTCGAAAGGAGTTGCCAGATGACAATTGTAAAAAGAACCAGGGGGCTGTTATTTTTCAATCTCTCCAGCCCCCATCCCAACCATCCCACAGAGTGGGTCAGTGTGGAAGAGCAGGAAGAACCCTGAATTGAGGGATTGTAAATTGACTTAACTCCCATCTGGGGATTAATGTCCTGTGTATCCTTGAACAAGTGACCTAACCCATCAGGCTTTGTCCTCCTCATCTGAGGAGGAGGAAATTGTCATCAATGATCCTTAAAGCACTAGAGTCCAGATATGCCAGAGAAGGGCTGACCTGCCTGCAGGCCAGACTTGTGATACGACACTGAGATTCCTGCAGACCAAGATGCCTCTGACTCTTCCTCACTAAATGACCCTGAATTCGTCATTTCTCATCTCCGATCCCCCCAACTTTGCTTATTTCTAAAGTGGAGATAACGATTCAGGATGTTCCTAACTACTAGGACATCAGACGAGAGAAGGGTGTCGAGGGTGCGTGTGAGTGAGCATGTCGTGAGTGTGCATGTCGTGGCCCCTGCACAAGGCCTGCTGACCTGAGGGTCCCCTTTGCTCCATGGCATGGAGCCGCTCTGGCTGCTTTGTGCAGTGAACATAAGGCTGGCTTTGGAGAAAAGATCCTTGGGCTCAAACGCCAGCTCCGCCCACTGTGGTTTCAGGACCTTGATCCGTGACATCCCCTTTCTCAACTTCACTCTCCTTTTCTGGCCAATTAGATAAACGGCTACTGCCCGCCTGGCATGCCATGCCACCAGGCCCACCCCAAAGGCTCAGGGTGGGTCAGCTCCAAGCCTTCCCACTCAGTGGAACTGGTCAGAATAGAAACGGCTGACAAGGGATAGAGACAAGTGGCTAACCCTAGGGCCTGCTTGAACTGGTCACTAACTGAATTCTGGAACCACGATTGTCAGGTCATTTCATCTAAAGCTTTGTTTTAGAGGTGAGGTAAGTGGGGCTCTAACAGAAAGAAGTTTTGTTGCAAGACTAGTGTTGACTAGACTCCTAGAGTGAATGAGCCATGGAGGAGGGGAGGTCCAGGACAGGCTGGCGCCAACTTGAGTTGTGGGGAGGCCCACAGACCGAAGGCGGATCCTGTCCAGGAACTTACCGGCAGTCCCTGGATGCCTGGCGGTCCCGCAGCTCCCACAGCTCCATCAGCTCCCTAGGGACAAGGAAGCAGAGGGTCAGTGTTTTGGGCATTGGGACAGAGACCTTGAGCACCTTCGTGCTTCTGTGCATGAAGCAGCACACGACCTTACATCCTGTGCCCTTTCCTGGCTGCCTGGACGTAAGTGTTTCAGAGGGGCCACTGCCTTCCCTGTGGCTGGGCTAGTGTCTGGGACACAAACATGTTGGGAGGACAGAAGCCACTTCTCAGGACGGGCACAGTATTCACCAGCCAGCTGTCCCCTAGACGGTACTCAGTGGTCTCACCTCAGAGTGGACATTGTCAGCTGGTATCGGGGAACATTCCTGGGCAGAAGGCAAGAAATGAACAATTTGATTTATCTTGCAGGGAGATAAGGAAGGCAGTTGCTTGTTTGATTTGGGTTGAAGGTATCTTCAACCCAGGGATGAAGAGATGTAGACATGAATCAATGGAGAAGAGCTGCGCACAGGTGGGTATGTGGTTCCAAGCGAGCCCCAGACCCCCTTCTGCCTCGGGACTCTTCCGCGCACTGTGGCTCCCCCCGCAATGCAGTCCCAGGTGTCAAGAGTGTGCGTCCCATGCTCCTCCACGTCCAGGCTCAGGCATCCGCTTCCCATGAGACCGTTTCTGCCCATCAGACCCAAAACAGCAAGGCCCTGGCCCTCACACCCACTTCAGTTTTCTCTAGAGCCTTTTGCCATTGACAGCCTGAGGTTTACAGACTGATTTGTTTATTGGGAACTCAGCAGTGCCTTGCCGGTAGTGGATACTCAAGCAGTATTTCTTGATTAAATGAATGAATAAAAAGCTGGAGAGGCTGGGAGATGGGGCAGGGATTCTTAGCCTAATTAATACTTGTCTCTTACTGGCTCTTGCCAAGTGGTCTATGATTTCTAACCCTCAGAGTCCCTCTGAGAGAGAGGGTGGAAAGTGGTACTGCCTGTACTGTAGGAGTTGAGCAGTAATGTGGCGATGCTTACAGTGTACCCGGCACAGAACAGGGGTATTGTTAGGAGGGCCCCCACAGAGCCAGATTCCTGGTCCATGTCCTAGCTCCCCACTGACAGGCTGTGTTGCCCAAGACAAGCTATTTTACTCCTCTGTACCTCAGTTCCTTTGCAAAATGGAGAAAAAGACAGCTCCTTCTCCACCTGAGGTTGAGAGAACTGAGTAAGCTACTGCATATAAAGAGTCTGCCAGCACCCAGAGTGTACGGAGGTCTCTCCATGAAGGGTTCTCCATGGTCTAAGTCCTGGTGACAGTGGTTTCCTGTGTATGTCTACTGGCCAGACTAACCTAGGAATACTGCGGCTGATAACTAAATATGGGAGGACAAATCAGCAAGCTCTCACAGTACTTAACTGGTACCCTTCCAGAAGCCCTTAATTGGTTATTTTACATACATTTGGGTGCCTGTGCTGTACCAGGCACCAGCCGAGTTATAGGGATACAGAAATGGCGGCACCATGGTCTTGGACCTCAAGGAAATGTGACGTAGCTGCAGAAGTTATGTCTTATCTTCCATGTGAGACAAATTCCTGGGTGCAAGCTTAATATCATACATTTAACTTCATGATCCCAACTGAGCCTCTTTCTTACTATTGATTATGAAGGGTGGTCCCTATTCAAGGTGGGTTCCTTCCAGTGCTCCCTTAGCTATTACTGTGACCCTCCTTCTGCAAAGTCCGGGAGACTGGGCTCCTGGGGAACATGTGGGGATTCCCAGGGGACTGGTCCCAGCTTGGCGAGGGTACTAACCCTCACTGCCTGTGACCATGGCGACAGCTACAGGGAACTGTGCTCAGAGGAGCAATGACACTACTCTGTGGGCAGCCTGGACCAAAGGGAGGGACATGTGCTGAGCAGGGCATCATCAGTCAGTGTCAGACCACAGGCCCCTGCAAGAGCAAGGAGAACATTTGCTCAGGGGCCCAACGGGGATAATGGGGTGATAGTAATGGTAGCTGTAATTGTAACTAAGTATAACTAAGACAACAAGTGCCTTGAAGTGACAATGAATGAACTGTTGAAGACAGTAATAGTGAATAATAATGATAACCTGTAGCTATTATTACTGTTATTGACTGCAGTAAAACCATGGAAGTCCGGGCTCCCACAGACACTCTGTGATTCTCAAGCCTTTCAGCGCAGGACAGGTTCCTATAGAGGAGAGTTGCTTCTGCATTCTTTACTTAAGAGCCTAACTTTGCAATTATCCCCAGTTTCCTTCCTCCCTGGCTGGATAAAAACTAGTAATAAATCAAATCTGTCTGCCCTGCCAATGCCCCTGGTCCGAATAGCATTCTAATCGCACTGCCCATCGGTGCTACTCAAGCCCCTCCTCACTTTCCCCAATGCCTCCGGGACCTGTACCCCTGGACGCCTTTCAGGTGTCAGCCCATTCCTCAAATAAAAGGTATGTCTAGTGTGATCCATCACCAATGGGTATGGATGGATGGTCAAATGTCAAGGCCCAAAGAGGAGAGAGTTAAAAATTATTACTTACTGGTGGTCCAGGGGTCCCTGGAGGTCCCATGAAACCTGGAACTCCTGGGTGACCCTAGGGACACATGAGAGGCAATTTTTAAAAATGATTTATAAAAGGAAAGGAGGATTCAAGATGGCGGCATGAGAGGTGAGACCAAGGCCTTCTCCAAAAACCACATATAATACGAAAATATAATTAATACAACTAATCCTGAAAGATCAAGAGGAAAGAAGGCTGCGCCAGACTGCATATACCCGGAGAAAAGAACAGACCTCACAGAACAGGGTAACGTACCAAAGTCATGGCCCAGCATGATCCAAGCCCTCCCCCCACCCCAGATCACCAGTGGGAGGAAGAGAAATGGAGCAGGGAAGGAGTGGAGGCCTGGGACTGCTGAACACCTAGCCCTGGAGATCTGCTCTGGGAGCAGGAACCTACATTGCTTGGTGCTCTGGGGATTAGCAGGATTGGAAAGCTAAGACAGGCAGAATACCTGGAGAGACTGAGATTCCAGTAGCTTTTGGAAAACAGGGATCCATATCTGCCTGCTCTGGGACAAAAGAAAGGTGGGCAGTCTGAAAGACTTCCTAACAGTGAGAGGGCTGGTAAAGGGGCAAGGATTGCACAGAGCTTACTGCTCAGGAGTAAGGACAAGCAGACAAAATTGTCTGGGCACACTCTGCCCAGCAGGTTGGGAACTTTCAGGAGCTTCAGGTGCTCCATCCCCCTGGCTGGATACACAGCTCCAAGGCCCCCCACCGTGACATGCAGCCTGCTGCACCTTCCTCCCAGCCAGCCCACCACTGGCTCAGAAAACGGCAGCCCCTGCCCTGGTGTCAGGTGAGCCAGAGTGAAGCCCCATCTACAGCAACTACAATCGCAAAGCATAGAGGCTTACACCTGTGTGTTTGGCCCAATGGTTCTGGCAGTGGAGATAGGCATAGCAGCCAGGAAGCAGGAAACAGCTCTTTCCTCCTCCCAGGCACCAACACTGCTTCCCTGCAACCCCCAACAAGGCAACAACACTCCAGGGGCAGAGAAGCTCCAGAGAGTAGAGCTTCTGGGCACTAGAGGGCACCACATACAAATATGAAACATCAAAGGAACCTGGTTTAAACCAAAACCGTCCAAACACCAGAAAAACAATCAAATGAAACTGATCTTATCAATCTTCCTGAAAGAGATTTCAAAATAAAAGTCATAAACATGCTCATGGAGGTACAGAAAAATATCTAAGAACTCAGGAATGAATTCCAGTCGGAGATCCAATCACTAAGGAATACAATGGAGGGTTTTAAAAGCAGATTAGATATGGGGAAGAGACGATAAATGAAATAGAAATTAGAGAAGAAGAATACAAAGAAGCTGAGGCACAGAGATAAAAAAGGATATCTAAGAGTGAAAGAATATTGAGAGAACTGTGTGACCAATCCAAATGGAACAATATTTACATTATAGGGGTACCCGAACAAGAAGAGAGAGAAAAAGGGATAGAAAGTCTCTTTGAGGAGGTAATTGCTGAAAACTATCCCAGTCTGGGGAAGGAGATAGTCTCTCAGGCCATGGAGGTGCACAGATCTCCCAACACAAGGGATCCAAGGAAGACAACACCAAGACATATAGTAATTAAAATGGCAAAGATCAAGGATAAAGACAGAATATTAAAAGCAGCCAGAGAGAGATGTAAGATCACATACAAAGGAAAACCCATCAGGCTGTCATCAGACTTCACAGTAGAAACTTTACAGCCCAGAAGGCATTGGCATGATATATTTAATGCAATGAAGCAGAATGGCCTTGAACCAAGAATACTCTATCTGGCAAGATTATCATTTAAATTTGAAGGAGGGATTAAACAGTTTCCAGATAAGTCAGAGCTGAGAGAATTTACCTCCCATAAACCACCTCTACAGTGCACTTTGGAGGGACTCCTATAGATGGAAGAATTCCTAAAGCTAAAAAGATGTCACCCAAGGGAAGACAAAGAGTACAGAATATGATTCATAACATACAAAGAATGGAGGAGGAAGAAAATGGAGGAAAAAAAAATCAACTACCCCCAAAGACAGTCAAGGGATAGACAAAGAGTACAGAATATGATACCTAATACATAAAGAATGGAAGAGGAAGACAAAAGGAGGAGAAAAAAAAGAACCTTTAGATTGTGTTTGTAATGGCATACTAAGTGAGTTAAGTTAGACTCTTAGATAGTAAGGAAGTTAACCTTGAACCTTTGGTAACCATGAATCTAAAGCGTGCAATGGCAATAAGTACATACCTATTGATAATCACCCTAAATGTAAATGGTGTGAATGCACCAATCAAAAGACACAGAGTCACTAAATGGATAAAAAACAAGACCCAACTATATGCTGCCTACAAGAGACTCACTTCAAACCCATAAACATACACAGACTTAAAGTGAAGGGATGGAAAAAGATATTTCATGCAACTAATAGGGAGAAAAAAGCAGGAGTTGCAGTGCTTGTATCAGACAAAATAGACCTCAAAACAAAGAAAGTCACAAGAGACAAAGAAAGACATTACATAATGTTAAAGGGGTCAATCCAACAAGAAGATATAACCATTATAAATATCTGCGAGCCCAACACAGGAGCACCTACATATGTGAAACAAATACTAACAGAATTAAAAGGGGAAATAGAATGTAATGCATTCATTCTAGGAGACGTCAACACTCCACTCACTCCAAAGGACAAATCAACCAGACAGAAAATAAGAAAGGAGACAGTCAGTGAACAATGTATTAGAACATATGGACCTAACAGACATCTATAGAACTCTATACCCAAAAGCAGCAGAATACACATTTTCAAGAATCGATCATATAGTAGGCCACAAAAAGATTGAAATTGTACCAACCAGCTTCTCAGATCACAAAGGTATGAAACTAGAAATAAATTATGGAGAGAAAACAAAAAATCCCACAAACACATGGAGGCTTCACAACATGCTCCTAAATAACCAATGGATCAATGACCAAATAAAACAGAGATTGAGCATTATATGGAGACAAATGACAACAATAATTCAACACTGCAAAATCTGTGGGATGCAGCGAAGGCCTTGCAAAGAGGGAAGTATATTACAATACAGGCCTACCTCGGGAAGGAAGAACAATCCCATATGAACAGTCTAAACCCACAATTAACGAAACTAGGAAAAGAAGAACAAATGAGGTCCAAAGTCAGTAGAAGGAGGGACATAATAAAGATTAGAGTAGAAATGAATAAAATCAGAAAGAATAAAACAATAGAAAGAATCAATGAAAACAGGAGCTGGTTCTTTGAGAAAATACAAAATAGATAAACCCCTAGCCAGACTTATCAGGAGAGAAAAGAGAGTCTGCACACATAAACAGAATGAGAAATGAGAAAGGAAAAATCACTAAAGGCACCACAGAAATACAAAGAATTATTAGAGAATATTATGAAAAATTATATACTAACAAACTGGATAACCTAGAAGAAATGGACACTTTCTAGAAAAATACAGCCTACCAAGACTGACCCAGAAAGAAACAGAGAATCTGAACAGACGAATTACCACCAATGAAATTGAATTGGTAATCAAAAAACTACCTAAGAACAAAACTCCTGGACCAGATGGCTTCACTGTTGAATTTTATCAAACATTTAGTAAATACCTAATACCCATCCTCCTTAAAGTTTTCCAAAGAGTCAAAGAAGAGGGAATACTTCCAAACTCATTCTATAAAGCCAGCATCACTCTAATACCAAAACCAGGCAAAGATACCACAAAAAAGAAAATTACAGACCAATATCCCTGATGAACATAGATGGAAAAATACTCAACAAAATATTAGCAAACCGAATTCAAAAATATATCAAAAATATCAACCACCATGATCAAGTAGGATTTATACCAGGGATGCAAGGATGGAACAACATTCAAAAATCCATCAACATCATCCACCACATCAACAAAAAGAAGGACAAAAACCACATGATCATCTCCATAGATGCTGAAAAAGCATTCGACAAAATTCAACATCGATTCATGATAAAAACTCTCAACAAAATGGGTATAGAGGGCAAGTACCTCAACATAATAAAGGCCATATAGGACAAACCCACAGCTAACATCATACTTAACACCGAGAAGCTGAAAGCCTTTCCTCTAAGATTGGGAACAAGACAAGGATGCCCACTCTTTCCACTTTTATTCAACATAGTTCTGGAGGTCCTTGTCACGGCAATCAGACAACACAAAGAAATAAAAGGCATCCAAATTGGTAACAAAGAATTTAAACTGTCAGTTTTTGCAGATGATATGATATTGCACATAAAAAACCCTAAAGAATCCACTCCAAAACAACTAGATCTAATATCTGAATTCAGCAAAGTTGCAGGATACAAAATTAATTCACAGAAATCTGTTGCATTCCTATATACTAACAATGAACTAGCAGAAAGAGAAATCAAGAAAACAATTGCATCAAAAAGAATAAAATACCTAGGAATAAACCTAACCAAGGCAGTGAAAGACCTACACTCTGAAAACTACAAGACACTCATGAGAGAAATTAAACAAGATACCAATAAATGGAAATATATCCTGTGCTCATGGATAGGAAGAATTAATATTGTCAAAATGGCCATCCTGCCTAAAGCAATCTACAGATTCAGTGCAATTCCTATCAAAAGACCAATAGCATTCTTCAATAAACTAGAGCAAATAGTTCTAAAATTTATATGGAACCCCAGAAGACCCCGAATAGCCAAAGCAATTCTGAGAAGGAAGAATAAAGCAGGGAGGATCTTGCTTTCCAACTTCAAGCTTTACTACAAAGCCACAGTAATCAACACTGTTTGGAACTGGCACAGGCACAGACCCACAGACCAGTGAAACAGAATAGAGAGTCCAGATATTAACCCAAACATATACAGTCAATTAATATATGATAAAGGAGCCATGGATATACAATGGGGAAATGACAGCCTCTTCAACAGCTGGTGTTGGCAAAACTGGACAGCTACATGTAAGTGAATGAAACTGGATCATTGGCTAACCCCACACACAAAAGTAAATTCAAAATGGATCAAAGACCTGAATGTAAGTTATGAAACAATAAAACTCTTAGAAAAAAAATAGGCAAAAATCTCTTGGACATAAACATGAGCAACTTCTTCATGAACATATCTCCACAGGCAAGAGAAACAAAAGCAAAAATGAACAAGTGGGACTATATCAAGCCAAAAGACTTCTGTACAGCAAAGGACACCATCAATAGAACAAAAAGGCATCCTACAGTATGGGAGAATATATTCCTAAATGACATATCCGATAAAGGATTGACATCCAAAATATATAAAGAGCTCACGCACCTCAACAAACAAAAAGCAAATAATCCAATTAAAAAATGGACAGAGGATCTGAACAGACCTTTCTCCAAAGAAGAAATTCAGATAGCCAACAGGCACATGAAAGGTGCTGCATATCGCTAATCATCAGAGAAATGCAAATTAAAACCACAATGACATATCACCTCACACCAGTAAGGATGGCCAACATCCAAAACACAAACAACAACAAATGTTGGCGAGGATGTGGAGAAAAGGGAACCCTCCTACACTGCTGGTGGGAGTGCAAATTAGTTCAACCATTGTGGAAAGCAGTATGGAGGTTCCTCAAAAAACTCAAAATAGAAATACCATTTGACCCAGGAATTCCACTCCTAGGAATTTACCCTAAGAATGCAGCAGCCCAGTTTGAAAAAGACATATGCACCCCTATGTTTATCACAGCACTATTTACAATAGCCAAGAAATGGAAACAACCTAAGTGTCCATCAGTAGATGAATGGATAAAGAAGATGAAGTACATATATACAATGGAATATTATTCAGCCATAAGAAGAAAACAAATCCTACCATTTGTAACAACATGGATGGAGCTGGAGGATATTTTGCTCAGTGAAATAAGCCAAGTGGAGAAAGACAAGTATCAAATGATTTCACTCATCTGTGGAGTATAAACAAAGAAAAAACCGAAGGAACAAAACAGTAGCAGACTCACAGAACCCAAGAATGGACTAACTGTTACCAACGGGAATGGGACTGGGGAGGATGGGTGGGAAGGGAGTGTCAAGGGGGAAAAGGGGCATTACAATTAGCAGACATAACGTGGGGGGAGCACGGGGAGGGCTGTACAACACAGAGAAGACAAGCAGTGATTCTATAGCATCTTACTAGGCTGAGGGACAGTGACTGTAATGGGGTAGGTGGTGGGGACTTGATGATTGGGGGAGTGTAGTGACCATAACATTGCTCATGTAGCTGTAGATTAATGATACCAAAATAAAAAAAAAAGAAGATACCAAAAAATGGAAATACATCCTATGCTCATGGATAGGAAGAATTAATATTGTCAAAATGGCGATCCTGCCTAAAGCAATCTACAGATTCAGTGCAATTCCTATCAAAATACCAACAGCATTCTTCAATGAACTAGAGCAAATAGTTCTAAAATTCATATGGAACCACAAAAGACCCCACAGAGACAAAGCAATCCTGAGAGGGAAGAATAAAGCTGGGGGATTATGATCCCTGACTTCAAGCTCTACTACAAAGCCACAGTAATCAAGACAATTTGGTACTGGCACAAGAACAGAACAATAGACCAATGGAACAGACTAGAGAGCCCAGCTATAAACTGACCAACCATATATGGTCAATTAATATACGATAAAGGAGCTGTGGACATACAGTGGGGAAATGACAGCCTCTTCAACAACTGGTGTTGGCAAAACTGGACAGATACATGCAAGAGAATGAAGTTGGATTATTGTTTCACCCCATACACAAAAGTAAACTCGAAATGGATCAAAGACCTGAATATAAGTCATGAAACCGTAAAACTCTTAGAAGACAACATAGGCAAAAATCTCCTGAATATAAACATGAGCAACTTCTTCCAGAACACATCTCCTCGAGCAAGGGAAACAAAAGCAAAAATGAACACATGGTAGTACATCAAACTAAAAGGTTCTGTACAGTAAAGGACACCATCAACAGAACAAAAAGGCATCCTACTATATGGGAGAATATATTTGTAAATGACATATCCGACTAGGGTTACCATCCAAAATATATAAAGAACTCACATGCCTCAACACCCAAAAAGCAAATAACCTGATTAAAAAATAGGTGGAAGATATGACGAGACAATTCTCCAAAGAAGAAATTCAGATGGCCAACAGGCACATGAAAAGATGCTCCACATCACTAATTATCAGACAAATGCAAATAAAAACCACAATGAGATATCACCTCACACCAATTAGGATGGCCAATATCGAAAAGACTAAGAACAACAAATGCTGGCGAGGATGCAGAGAAAGGGGAACCCTCCTACACTGCTGATGGGATTGTAAGCTAGTTCAACAATTGTGGAAAGCAATATGGAGGTTCCTCAAAAAACTAAAAATAGAAATACCATTTGACCTGGGAATTCCACTCCTAGAAATTTACCCAGAGAATACAAGTTCTCAGACTCAAAAAGACATATGCACCCCCATGTTTATTGCAGCACTATTTACAATATCCGAGATATGGAAGCAACCTAAGTGTCCATCAGTAGACGAATGGATAAAGAAGAGGTGGTACATATACACAATGGAATGCTATTCAACCATAAGAAAGAAACAAATCCTACCATTTGCAACAACATGGATGGAGCTGGAGGATATTATGCTTAGTGAAATAAGCCAGGTGGAGAAAGGCAAATGCCAAGTGATTTCCCTCATTTGTGGAGTATAACAACGAAGCAAAACTGAAGGAACAACACAGCAGCAGATTCACAGACTCCAAGAAGGGACTAGTGGTTACCAAAGGGGAGGGGTGTGGGAGGGTGGGTGGGGAGGGAGGGAGAAGGGGATTGAGGGGCATTATGTTTAGTACACATGGTGTGGGGGTGATCATGGGGAAAACAGTGTAGCACAGAGAAGGCAAACAGTGAATCTGTGACATCTTACTACACTGATGGACAGTGAGTGCAATGGGGTGTGTGGGGGGGACTTGATAATATGGGTGAATGTAGTAACCACATTGTTTTTCATGTGAAACCTTCACAACAGTGTATATCAATAATACCTTAATAAAAAAATCATTAAAAAATGATTCATAAAAGGCTTTTCACTTCATGCAACTATGAAATTTCACACAAAAATCCAGACTCTATCTTCTAACTCCAATAGCAATTTTGGATAAAGGCACTGACAACAAAATTACTTCATTTTTATATACCACTGGTGTTTCAATATGTTGAGAAAGAATGTGACAATATTGACAAAAACAAATCCATCCTGACAGTGGATTTGCTTCAAAATGATGTGAAGGAAGAAGGTGTCCGAAATGTGTGTGGATATTAATGAGAATGAGAGTGGCCATCACAGCCAGAAGATGTGGTAGCTGGGTAATACGTACATGGGGAGCCTTTCCATTGGACTCCCTTATTTTTATGTATCTTTGAAGTGTCTTATAACAAAAATTTGAAAACAAATAAGTGCATATGCGCACATACACCATATATGCCCACAATGAAATTCTTAGGTTAACTGAATTGTGGCGTCCACACCCTAACAATAGCAGAGTTTGGAGGAAGGAACTGAGGCCTCCATGCGTGAGGAGGGGCGTCCCTGGGTGTCACAGAGTGAGCTCAGCGAGGGAGAGTGTATCGGATCTGCAGCACAGCGGTGTTACAGAACCAAAACCAGCACGAAAGACAGGGTTTCCCTGCCTCCACCTCCGTTTCCTGCCACTGGAAAACACAAACCATAACATTCAGTAGAGGACACACTGTCCTTGGCAGCAGCTCATTCTTGTAAGAATAATCCAGCGTATTCTGTTTTCCCAAATCCAGGTGGCATTTAGCGGAGTGCCCATGAAGACCCTGCTGACGGCTCTCACGCCGCTGCTTCCAGATGACTTGTCCACAGGCCCCACCTTCCCACTGGACAGAAAGCCCTGGAACGCGAGGGGCTTGCCCACCACTTGCTCTGTGCCTCCGAGTGGGTGAGGCTCGGGCCTGGGGTGGGTTAACAATGAGCACCGACTGGGGGAGGCCCAGAGGAGTGATGAGGGGCAGGGCAGGGGGGAGGGAGGAGAGGGAAAGCGGGGAGCGTGGAGGCAGGGAAGCAGAAGCACAGCCAGTGTAAAGGGCAGGAAGGCGGCAGGGGCTGAGAGCTGGGACTGCAGGGCCCGCTGGGCGCTGGATGGGAGGAGGTGGGGAGCAGTGATCCGACCCCCGAGGAGTGGCCTGTAGCGCTGGCACATCTCACAGGGCGTCTGGGGAAGTGGGCCAGTGGGGCTGGGGGCACAGAGCAGAGAAGGGGCCCCTGTGAAGCATTTCAGCTAGAGCCGTGGTCACACAGTAGGGACCTGAGGCCCGCCGGGAATGTGACTGGAGAGAAGGGGGCATTGGCAATGAGTGACCGCCAAGCGGTGACCCAGAAGCACTAAAGGCAGAGAGTCCCGAAGAAGAAGGGAAAGGAAATGAAAAGGCAGGCGCCTCAGCAACCTGGGGGAGGGGACGTGACCGTGAAGCAGAGGAGTCAGGGTGAAAACCATGAAGATGAGACTTTTTGAGGAAAATCCTACTGCAGGCTTAGACGAGACAAGGAAAGATGCCCCCAGTGGCAGGGGAAGTGACCCGGGAGCTTCAGCGACGCTTCTCGGGGTGAGGGGCTCAGGACAGAGCACGTTCTTACCTGGTCCCCTTTCCCTCCAGCCTCACCGTCTGCACCGTGCTCTCCTTTACTTCCCTTGGGAGCAAAAGATAGAAAATTACTGGAAATTCTGCTAGAGCTATATTGCAAAAGAAAAAGTGCGTGCATTCTCTGATTCGCCATCAGTCTCTCCTCAAGATTGTGCTGCAGGCCAGGCACGGTGTCAGCAGATGGGAACACTGAGGCCTGCCTCAGAAATTGTTGGTGGAATGGCTTAATTGGGTCGTGGGGTGCTGGTGGGGGTACAGCAGAAAATGGGGCTGGGGAGACAGGCAGAGCCCACTTGACTGACCGTCTTGTTGTTGACCCTTGGTTCCAGTTGGGTGGCAGGCCCTGGAAACCCCCAGGAGGGTGTAGGCCTGGCCTGGGTTTCAGAAGGGCCCCTCTGACTGTGTGGGGGGGCGGGAGGTCTAGGATGAAGACAGGAGGCTCAGGTCCGAGGAAGCTGGCATGTGACGAGTGTGAGCGGGAGAGGAGCAGTGTCAGCGCCGTGTCTGTGGGACGGCCGGTGTCGGGCTGGGCAGGAGAGAGAAGGCGAGCTGGCGGTGGACGTGGACGGCCATGTGCAGTGGACCGAGGAAGAAGCCTGCCTCCGCGCATGAGCTCCCGCTCCCTCCCTTCCTGGACCTTGAGCAGGTCACTTAAACCCTGAGAAAACAATGGCTGCCTCCCCCATGAAGTGTTGGAGCATAAATCAGGTAGTCCGTGGGAACATTAGCACGGAGCTCGGAGCACATCATCACGCCGCCATTGCCGCCGGCCATCGCCACCAGCCCCGCAGCGGGCATGGTCACCACCACCGCCACCGTCCCGTGCTCGCCAGCACCACGGCCACCCAGACACCCGGCATGCAACCTGCCGGAAGAGTCTCACACACCAGCCCTGAGAGTAATGTTCAAGGGCTCCAGTCTCTCTGAGCCGTCGCCTTTTTTGGCTCTGCATTTAGTGTGAGAGCTAATATACTTCAGTAAAATGTTATTAAACAGAAATGTTTCAGCTCTTTTAAGGGAATCCACTGTGCAGTAAAATCAGTGTTTGGCCGGAAGTCAGTCCTGGCTCTGGTTCCGGGCCTGTCCTTGCGCAGACTGTGCCCCTCTTTGCTCTGCTTGTTCATCCAGTAAATGATGGGGGGGGCAGGCACGGTCCATCTAGGAGGGTCCCTCCAATCCCTCAGGGAGACAGGGAGTCCGGCCCTCTGCCCCCCCTGGACAGGTGCACCCGCCGCAGCTCACTGATGATGGCGGCTCCCTAGGAGGGCTCTTCACGGCCTCCCTGAGGCCTGGCGGGAGGGGAAGGGAGCTAATGCCAGTAATGGGCCAAATGCCATTATGTAGAGGAGGAAGAGACAGGTTCAGAGGGGAAGCTCATCTGTTCCAACATTTTGCAACATTTTTGCATGTAATCATTTCCAATGCTTTTAAATCTACAAAGCTAGCAGTGCAGGCAGGCTGCATTATAATCTCAAGGAAAGGAAGTACACAGAATAGCACATGGCTTCTCTGACGTTCAGGACAGTTGCCTTCAAAGTAAGTGGCTTCCTCTCCAATTCCAGTCCTCAGACTGGGCTTAGAGGGGTGTCATCCCTCATCTCCCAGCAATGACAGTGTCAGCAGCTCAAGGACCTCCACAGCTGTCCTGGTCTCCTTCTCTGTTGCAGCTGGGTATCAAAGCGAACACAGCCGCCCCCAAGCCTGACTCACTTCCCTCCAGAAGAAAGAATTGACCTTTACAGAGCCTCGACTGCCAGGCCCTGTGCCGGGGCCTTCCACAGGAGATCCCATTCCACAGATTTGTTTATATCCCGAGCCGATGCAAAACAAATTTAAGACTACTCTGTGAAGTAGGGGTTATTATCAGAGTGCACGGATAAGAGATGTGAAGACCAGAGAGGTTAAGTCATCACCTGAGGTCACACAGCCAATAACAAGCAAGATTGGTCATCTAATCCAGATCCTTCTGCATCCAAACTGCTTCTCCCTGCCCAAGCTACTTTTCTGGCTATTTTCCTAGGCCATGATGCCTTGTCTCACTGGTTATATAATGCCAGGAGCACTGGATCGATAGTCTGAATGCCTATGTTCCAGGAACTTTTCTAAAGACTGGCGATACAGCAATCAACAAAACAACAATGAAAAACTCTCCTCACCTGGGGTTTATGTTCCAGGAGGTCCCTGGTTCATCACTAGTTTAGTTCTCTTCAGGTGATGTTCATTGAGGAGCCCTCATAAGGGCTTAATTCTTCTCTTTGAAGTAGGGGAGAGATTCTCTCCCCAACTCCTTTCTTAGAGCATTTACTCTTAGAAAACTTGTCGTTGTGAGTCCTTTCTGTCTTTTTGAAACACATGTAAATTCCTTTAAAAGCTAAATAAGTCCTTTGCCAGCTCTAGGACTCAGGAAAGTCTTTCCAAGGGCCTAGGAACCATCTTTCTGAAATATCATCAAAGAAGACAGCATTCCCTGTCTTACCAATGGGTTCCAGCCCCGGACAAGTTCACTGTGGATTCAAGGAGACCGAAAAATGACAGTGGAACTTTCTTGGGGTGAAAGAGTTTATACTCGACTTCATTCCCACAGTGGCAGGTCAGTCACTAGAATCCCATCCACTCAGAACGAGTCTGCATGCAGCAAGCTGGTCTCTGCCTCTGGGCCTCTCTGTCCCTGCAGCTGTGTCAGTGTCTGTCCTCCGCGCTGCCACCACTCCAGCCTCTGCTCTCCTGCAGCTGTGTGGCCATGCCACCGTGTTGGGCAGAGTACTGGGCAGAGCTCTTTATATAGTCAACAGCAATGTATTGCCCACATGGGTGTAGTGAGTTAGCCGACCAGGCCTGGGCGAGAATCCTGGCCACAACATCTTTCACTTTATCCTCAGTCCCCCTCTCCCAGTTTCTATGGAAAGTGGGAGCTCTGCCTTGCCCCAACTTGGGAAAGTACCTCCTGTCCTAAAGATGTGAGAAGCCTTTTTTTCCCTTTGGATAAAGCTAATTAACTAACACAGATCGTCACCCCAACTACCAGGTAAATTAGGATGAACATGTGTGACAAATGGTGCCTTCAAATCCTCTTACTTGAAGACTAGTTATTTTTCTTGAGGCCACGTATGCCACGGCTATAGAAGAGGGTGGGGTGTCTTTCTATCTCTGCAGTCTCTTAGCACTGCCTGTGGTACGCCTTACATCCTGGTTTAATGCTTTTTCAATACTAAAACTGTCTCCCTCCTTGCCTACCTTTGTGAGAAGTTTTCTAGATTGGGAGAAGATTTGGTTTAGTTTCTAATTATATTTTCTCAACACACTCCAGTGCTAAGCACGTAATAACTATGTAGAGGTATGTTCAAATCAGGGGCTGCTTCTAAGGATGTTGGACTTCATGAATCCACCAAAAAAGCAATTCTCTCAAGGAGTTTACAACTGGTCAAGGGCAGGGCCAAAACTTTCTCAAATTAAGAAGCTACTCACAGAATAAGCCATGTCTCTGAACTTCTGTGTGCTGTTGATCTGCCTAGAATCTCTTCCCCAAGGATGCCTGGCAAATCCCTGCCTAACTGGTCAGTGCAACTAACTTCCTACCTCCTCCAGGTGGTCTTCACAGGAGACCCCTTGCCCCAACATGTTAATTTCCTTAATGTCATTTACTCTTCTCCTGACCATCTGTTACAGTTGTTAATAACTCAAACCAACCAACAGTTAATGAGGACCACTCCCAGTTACATGTCCCCAAACTTTCCTGCCTGCTGGCACCAGGCCTGCTGCTCTGTAACTGTTTCCTTGTTTGATCCGCACATCTTCTTTGTGATCAGTATGTTGCTATTGATCTGTCTCAAGGCCAAATGGTTCTTCTTTTACAGATGAAGGACCCAGACTTCAGAGGAGTGAAATCAATTACTCAAGTCCTACCACTAGTAAGCGAAATCCACTCAGCTAATAAAGATGAAGCCAGGAGGGGCAACCCTGACCTCCAAAGCCAAGGGTATGCCTACCATTCTCCACAACCTCCAGGGACAGTCTGACTTCTACCAGTCACTGGCTTGTAGATCTTTCTTCTCCAACATAGCCTCAGGCCCTGGAGGGCATGGCCCATATCTAACTTTCTCTATTACCTCCTGACTTGGAAGGGAGCTGTTTAGGCGGATGCTTGGTTGAGAATTTTTAAGGATCGAGGCAGGTATGGATGAGAAGGGACTTCCGCTTCTGGGGAGAGTGTGGACTGAATGACACTGGGTTACCTTCTGGGCAGGCAGGGTGCCATGGCCTCCTCTGGCAGTTCTAGCAGCAGCAGGGGGCATTATCTCTGCCTCCCAGAATCGTCCAGAACCTCCAAGTGGGGGCTTCTGTTCATTTAGTGTCTCCAGTCTATAGGGTTCCCATCACCTGGCTGGTGGGCATGTGGAAGAAAAGGAAACCAAGTGCTTTCCATGGAGGATAGAATAGTAATTGGAGAGGCTGCGACATCTGACTCTGTGACATACAATTCCCAGGGTCATCCCTCTGATTATTGTCTTGTTCCTTCTGCCTCCTCTGTGTGGGTCAAAATCACAACAGCACCACCCCCTCCGGACCCTGTCCCTACAGTGGTGTTTTATGCAGTTTGCAAGATCTAGAATGGAGCTCTGTAATTGACTGTGGCATTAACCTCCCCAGACGCAGCTACCCAGATCCAGCAAGATAAAACTTGGGGAAGCTGATTTCCCAGACGCTTGATCACAATTGCAGACAAAGATGCAAACAAAACTCTCTTGGCGAGGCACGTGCCAGTGAACACCCAGGGCTTCTGGCTACAAAGGATACTAGCAATGACCGTAGCTCTGCCGAGGCTCCCATTTTCAGTTTACAAATTCATCTTGGGTCCCCACGTCTGGCTGAGATCTTGTCTGACAAGAGAAGTTCAACAGGCAGGTATGAAACAGCCCTCCCGTATTCTGGAATGTGGCATAGGGTGATGAAGAACACCAAGGCTGATGTGGACTTGAAGTCAAGCCGAAGTCCTCAGATGAGACACTTAACTCCCCCATGACTAATTTTTCCAACAATAGGTGGTGCTAAACTAGTCCAGGGGACTTCCAGAGGCCCTTAGAGGGAGGAGGGGCAGCCGCCAGCGCTGTCCTGGTGCTGACGGCAGTGTCTATCGGAGAATAACAGCATCCTAGCTAGTGGAGGTCCCGGAGCTAGACAGCAGGGATTCACCTGGGCTACACCACCTACCAGCCCTGGCATATAACCCTGCTAGGCCTCCATTTCCTCATCTGTAAACTGGGAAGATATCCGCACCCTCTAGGGTGATGCTGACCCTTGCAGGAGATAATAGTGTACAGCAGGTAACCAGGTGCCAGGCCCTCAGAGCACTGGGTATGGTGTCCATGGAAACTGCTCGTCTGTTATGTAGGGTGCGCTCAGAGCCCTGAGAATTCCTCAAGGTCACCACGGCCTCTCAGGTGGAGAGCTAGACCCCTCTTGCTCAGATTCAGCACTGATTTTTGTTATTTTTCAGGATGGAAGCTTTCTTTGGCTTCCTGAAGATGTAAAGGAACAAGCAGGATTGGCTGCTAGAAAAACAATCCCTGGTTAGTGGAGGGAGTCCCTTATCTGTTACATTGATTTGCTTTTGTTTCTCTGAATAAAGGCCATTCCTCAGCAGAGGCTAAACCCAGCAGCCAGAGATTTGACAGCCAAGGTTACTTAACGATCAGCTGAAATGACTGGCCTGACAAATCTCCAGGCAAGGAGTTTAGCACCCACCCCTGACCCTGGAGAGGGAGGGTGATATATATTAAAGAGCATAGGTGATGATACACTTTACTGGTGTCTCATAACCTAACATTTTCTGGGAAACATCTCTTGTTCCATCTACGCTGAGACCTGATACATGTAGTTCCTGAAGCAGGAGCTGTGGGAATGTACAACCCTGTAGGACTTCACAAAGTCTATGGACAACAACCACGATGCCTTAACCTTGCCGGCCAGGGCCTGGGAGATCTGGGTGTTTTCCCACATGACATCCCACAGGTCTGGGGCTTTGTCGTCACATCACCGCGTGTTTGTTTGCCTTCTTGCCTTTTCAGAATCATCACCGTTCCAACCTCACCCTCCATGGCTGAGCCTAGGCTGAGGTAGGTAAGCACTCACCTTGGGTGTAAAACATAAGGGGCTCTGGAAACCTGCGTCCAAAATAAATAATATTCCAATGCCATATTCTAAACAGTCATTGAATACCAAATAATCCAAGATGAACAAAATACGAAAATGTAAATAAACACAGGGCTCAGATGGGGCTGGGAATGGGGACTGGGGGGCGCGGAAGGCATGCCTTAAGTGCAGGGAGGGTCCCGTGTTTATTTAAAATGTGGTAGTTTGGTCCTCGTAGACCTACTGTATTAATTTTTTAAGTACTGCATTAAAGTCTTATTTGTGTTGGTCACTGAGGTCTTGGGCTTGCGCCTACATCTCGAGCCCAGGTCCTCCCTGCAGTCCTGGCTCTGCTGTGGGCTGTGACCCAAGGGGCTGCTGGAGCAGTAGGCGCTCAGGTCGAGGAGGGTGTCAGTGGGGCATCTCTGGAGCAGCTCTCAGGCCCACAGGCCTCTCAGGCGGCTGCTCTTATACTCCCTAGTTTTCCACAGGAAACGGAAGGACGGAGAGGTAGGAAGGTAGCCCTCGGTCACTGCTTAGATGGATTCCGCCCCCAGGGTCTGGCTCCCGAACTCTCTCTCCTACCGACAGTTTTATACTGCATCTCTCATCAGATGAGCCACACTGCGCTCCTGCCAAGCCAAGAAAAGACACAGTGCAGGCCACAGGGCAGCAGGGAGATGCTCAGTGAAGCGATGCGGGGTGAGAGGAATGAGGGCAGAGGTCAGCCCTCCCCGCTCCCTGCTCCCCATGCCACAGTCCTGCGGTCTCTTCTTCTTACAGCTAAGTACACCCACCACCAGGAGCCCAAACAGCTGTGGCCCAGACACTTGTTCAGGCAGCCAGAACTTCCCTGCCTGTGCTACGGCTGAGATGGCAGCTCCTGCCTCTAGGCTGGTCTTTCTGACTTTGTGAAGCCACAGGGCGATCCTGCCAGTTTGGACGGGTGCCTCACCATTCATAGGAGAGATAATAATACTCACTTGCACTTCCCTAATAATGTTTTGATTGCAGACCAAGTTATTTTCATGCGCTACATTGTTCAACTCTAACAAATCTCTGAAGTTGTTTTTATTCTTGATAAGGAAAAATTCTGAAATGCCCTAAATTAAGTGACAGAAGGGCCAGAGAATGAGGGAGAGAGGCAAGGGAAGGCCACCATTCAATAGCTGTGGGCTTGTAGCTAACCAGAAACTTCATGTTCCTGGATGAAGTCATTTCAACGATCATCTAGAATTTCCCCAGGACCACCACATGCCCCTTGCACATGACCAGTGTCTGACCATCATCAACAACCAAGAACCTTCTTTATGGACTAACCACTTATCCCAGGACTTCCTCCGCTTTGTGTTAGCTCACTTTCCTTGTCTGTAGCCAGTGTGAATTTAAAGGCCTTTCTTTCCGTGAGAACTCTCGTAAATGCACCCCGTTTCTGCAGTCTGGAAGCCAGGTTGTTTGTGTTAAGTGGCCTTGCTGCTGGTGAACTGGAAACTTTTTCACTAGGACTCAGTCCTTTTCTGGCTGCCTCTGTAAAGGCTCAATAAACCCTTTTACTTCAGAGATCTCTTGGTCTCCAGTTTGGGGCTTGTAATTCTTATCATTAGCATGGTGAAACTGAGGCCTAGAGAGGTCAAGGATTTTGCCTAACGCCACATAGTTTTCAAGACTCAACTTAGGGCTGGAACTCAAATTCTCAAATTCAGAGCTTTCTGACCCCAAAGTTCATGCCGTAACCAGTAAGTATGACACGTTCCAATCCCATCACTCATTTCCTACATTCAACCACTCAGGCATGTGTACATGAGGAACCTGAAACTCAGCAGGTCAGGGTGGCCCTTCCCAAGGTCACAGAGATAATGAGAGCCAGGGTTAGAGCATGAGTGTGAATTTTCTGACTTTTAAAACCATTATTCCTTTACCCTGGATATCACTCTTGTCCAAACTTAGATTAACCAGTGAGATGAGCAGAATGGACACACACGATGTTTAAGAAGAGTTGCTTACCTGTGGCCCAGCTATTCCTGGAGGCCCTGGGAGGCCCCTGGGCCCAGCATCTCCCTGCAGTAGGACAAAAGACAAGAATAAGTGTCTGGAGCTCCTCCCCAGAGTCATCAGCAAGTGACTGCCCAGACACTGCTCTTCACTGATTTCCCACTGGGCCCCCGGGCCCCCTCCTTCTCTCCGTACCTTTTTCCCTTCTGTGCCTTCTCTCCCTGGCTTTCCTGGGAGCCCTTTGTCCCCTTTAAAACCTGGCAGACCAGGGAGGCCTGGGGGACCTGGAGGGCAGTCATTGCACATATCCTGAGAGAGAGAATAAATAATACAGTTACTTGTAAAGCAAAAGGTGGCCCATAGCTCCCACCTCTCCAGAGGGATGGCCTGCAAAGGATGGAAACACACGAGGTGGGCTGAGTCATTACCCAGACATTTTGTGTCAAACTGCATTTTTCTCTCTCTTTATCTTAAATTAGATTTCAGTGCTGATATATCTGGATAATCACCTCATTTCTCCCAGCTTCTGGCCAGCTGGACTCCTGGCAGCACAGTCTGAGACGATGATACCAAAGCACTTACCAGTACTGTGAGCACCCAAACATTGACAGGGCAGATCCAAGGCAAGCATTTAGTGCTGTCGAAAGTATCATTTTCTGTCCCTAAAGCTAAAGACAAAACAAAGCTGGAAGCTGAGTTCTCCGTCTTGTGGGTTTGCTTCAGTGGCTTCTGAGCAAAGCAACAGAAAGAAGGAAGCTCCTGGCAGGCACCCTCTTGCCTTGGCACACACCCACTCTGGCCGTGCCTGGCATTATTCTTTGTCCAAAGGAGGTATGAATAAATGTTCCCAGGGACCGAGCTTTGCTCACTTCTTTGAGGTGGGTAAGGACTGTCCCTGGAGTGACTTCCGGGTCCTCTCAGCCCTGGGCACATGTTTTCCGCCTGGGTCATCCTGAGCTCTTTTGGGCTGGAGCGCAGCTAGACTCTCTGGCGTGGCCCCTCGCGCCTGCCCCACCCTCCTCCACCTCGCTCTTCCCTCCCCGTGATGAGAGTTACAGGACATAATACAAAGAAGGGACCTAGAACTGTCAGGGCCTTCCCAACACATTTAGCTACTCCTATGAATTCATGTTTTCACTCAGTGACTCCCTCAGTGAAAAATGATTGGCAAGGCATCCACTTCGTTGGGCTCTATGCCTTTCTGCCTTGAGATCATGAAGATTACGTGTTTTGAAGAGCTCATGGTTAAAAGGTGTCAACTGACACAAAACAAATGCAGGAAGGGTGGATTCTGAATGCTCCACTGGAGGGAGCCACACGGGCATGTGGGAGCTGTGCCAGTGTCTCTGGTGATACAGCCTTCATCTCATCTCAGGCTCTAATTTAGGATTGAAGGTTTTTTCCATCATGGCCCACCTTCCTTTTGCTTCACTCTTTCAATCTTTGAAGATTCTTTAGAAATCTCTTATACCAGGAAGTCTTCCTGATTGCTTCAGACTGGGGATAGGTCCCTGCTCCCATGGTCCCCAGGAGTTCCCGCTATCGAAGCACTTATCTCACTGTTGAATGATCAGTTTATAACTCCATCCCCACCCCATGAAGCAATAAGAAAGTGTGAGCTCTCAGGAGACAGAGCTGCTTTATCTTTACGTGTCCAACTTATAGCAAATAGCTCCACACAGCATGTCAATGGCTGAAAGACCCAGCCAGCCTGACGGCTGACCCACCAGCTGAGCACCCGTCCTGCTGGGTCCTGCACCACCTTCCCTTAGTGGGTGGTTTGAGAAGCTGGCTGACTGTTTTCTTAGAGGGTGGGGAGTGCCATGTAGGGCACATGAAGCAATGGTGAATGACACAAGCTGAAGGATACAGCTTTTTGGAAGAGCAGCATGACTGGCAGGAAGTCACTTATTCCTACAACCTTCTCTTAAAGTTCTTTAAAGTGAGATGCATCCATGAAACACTGTGGCAATGGGCACATGGGTACAGAGGGGAGCTGGGCTGGTGGCAGCCGGGGTTCTGGCCGCTGAGATCCTCCCGGACTTGGAGGACACGGGGGCAATCAGGAACCATTCCTTGCATCAGGATCCACAGCATTTAGCAGTTATATCTGAGCAGCACGAAATCTCATTACTTCCCTATTTCTTTCCAATTTCTGGATGGCTAACTCTCAGTCTGAATCTGTCTTAGCCATAGATTCTGTGCAGGATTATTCCCTGAAGACAAGAGCTGCCAGCAGCCATCAGACTTACCACTGAGGGTGCCAGACTTACCACACTGACCCCTGAAGTCCAGTGGGCACAGGACAGGACCAGCCCTCAACCTGCAGCTCTGTCCATGCCCACGGCAGCTCCTGTGCTTCTGGGGCCCTCGGTCCCTACTGACCTCAAGACTAGACAGGCTCCTGCTTCTAACCAGACCACACGGGCGCCTCTGCCCACATGGGGTCATAGCTTCCCACCCTGAGCCCCAACCTCCTTACCCGTGAAATGAGGACCTTAAAGTCTGGCGAGAGATACATGAGACCAGGAATAGGAAATGTGGGACGCCGGGCCTGGCACGTGGAGGGAGCACATTGAGTTTCAGCTGTTGCACATGCCATTGTGATTTCGGCTGGTATTTTCCTCCCTAAATCCATTGCCTCATTAGCAGATTAGATGCCCTTGATCTATTAATCCTGGCTCCTGACTCCTCCACTTAACTATCTCAGGCAAGCCACTTAATTCTTTTGAGTCTATTTCCTTACCAGAGGCCCATTCTCCTACTTTAGGGGATTGTTGCAAAGGTTAAATAAACTAACACATGCAAAGCCCCAGTCATGTGGCAGGGTTCCTTGGGTGGAAGTATACATGCTGATTCCCTCTCATTTCCATCCCCTTCCTTTTGTCTGAGATATTTTCAACAAACTGAGTCGTGTTCAGCATGGTACAGCATACCAAATAAATGCGTGATAAAATGTCTACCAAAGGGAGGAATTCTGCCATCTTTGCTATGTGGAAACAAACAAACAAAAAACAAAAAACAAAAACAAAAACAAAAAAAACCCAAAACAGATTGCTGTTGCTTTCCAGGAGTAGAAATGACCTCCAGGTCATCTTGCCCACCTTCTCGCTGGATACGGAATCCCTCTGCAATATGCCTGCCAAAGGGTCATGGAGCCTACATCTCAAACCTCTAGGTGAGAGTCAGGGATCTCACTACGTGCCTGTGCTTCATCAGGTAGCTGTCAGGACGCTCTGGCTCGTGAAGAGAGGAACTCAGAGCGCAGAGGGGTGAAGCACAAGGGCTTGTAGTTGGACCCACTGGTTTGGAGTCTTGGCTCTGACACTGACTAGCTGTGACCTTGAACAAGTGACCTGCCCTTTTGTGCTCAAGAGCCTCCTCTATCACAGGCCGATAATAATAGTGGCCACCAACGGGGCTATATGCAAGGACCAGATGAAATAATTTTTCCAAGGGCGTCATCTCAGGGAGGTGTCCCCAGGATGGCCTCCCTGGGCACAGATCCAACTATGGAAGTTCATTTAACAGAGACTCTCAGAAGATGAGCTTCCTCCCCAGGCAGATTTCCAACTATCAGAATAGGTTTCATGATGTTATAAAATTCTTTGGGGCAGAGGTAACTATTCTGTAATAAAAGATGCCGTCTCAGCAAGGGAGGCCCCTGCTACCAGCCACCTGGACCAGACCGGCAGGCTTTAACCTACTGCGACAAATGGTGGCAGCTGACTACACGAGTGGAAACTGTAACAAGAGAAATCTGCACACCAGGCAAATTCATGTGGCCCAGGCCGCTGTCCACAGGGTTTCCAGGCACCACCTGAAGGTGCTGAGTTCCCTCTGGGGTTCCCAGCTGCTCCAGTGAGCACAGCCGCATCTTTCAGCAGGTGAGGAATATTGATTTGACTAAATATCTGTCTCAATTCTGTAACCAGAAAGCACCATGCTTGACCTCCTCAGCTCTCCCTCCTATCATCACGGTCATAAAGACTGGGGCATCTTGAGGTTGACATCCTTGGGGGCAGGCACAGTGGCTGATGCAAACCCTGTTCCTCCTAGTGTGATGGAATTATGAAAAGCAACCTCAGATGAAAAAGCTTGTAATAAACAAGGGATTGAGTTAATAGATAATGATGTCTTTGACCAGGAAAAACACTTCTCTCTCTTGTCAGTTAAAATCAGGAAGAACATTCTATCACCACTCATTTTTTAATAAAATGTATAATTTTCCGCCAGTGTTTCATTTCAAGGTGTATAGAGATTAAAAGTCCCAGGCTTCTGAGGTCTTCTTGTCTGCATCTTTCCCCTGCTCTCATGCATGAACTATGTATTTTTTGACATCACCCAAGTGTTTTTTTGGAATTATGAAAGTGAGGAGAGGGGCTGACCAACAAATGCCAAGTTTCACCCCAAATTAAGACAAAGGCTTGAAGGAGAGGAAGTTGAAGTGTCCTCCATTCACTGCAGGGAGACTGTTCTTTCTGGAACATACATCGTGCCCCATCTCTGCATGCTCATAGCTTTTCCCGGCGCTCTGCCATTTAAGACCTGACATCCTTGGCTGGATGCCGGGCATCTAGCATTCCCTGTCCTGCTTCAGCAGAGCTGTGCTCACCTCCTCAGGGCCTTTGACACTCATGAGGGGAGTGAACACTCAGAGACAAAGTGAGCACGAGTCTGAAAACCAGCTCAAATCTGGACTCATCCCAGCTACAGGGGCCAGCAGCGACCTCAGTGCCCTGCACCTGCACTCTGGCCCTGGCACCAGTAGACCCACAATCAAGCTGTTTAACTCTCCCATGGTCCTCTTCTCAGAACACAAGGCAGTCCTGTGTGGGGTGAAGGGTCATTTTCTCTAATCAGTCAGGGTGGATTCTATGCCCAGAAAGTTACTGACCCTCACAGTGTCTCAGGTTCCTTACATGCAAAGCAAGAACACAAACAGTACCAACCTCATAAAGTAATCGTGAAAATTAGGAGATGCACAGCAAGAGCCTGCCCAAGGGAACTCTCTGGGATGAGGGAAATGCTCTCTATCTGCACCATCCAAGAAGATAGGCTCTAGCCACCTGTGGCTTAGTACCACCTTGCAGTGTGGCTAGTGGAACCAAGACCTGAATTTTTAATTGTATTTCATTTTCATCAACTTAATTCTGATTGACACATGACTAGTGGCTGCAGAACTGGACAGTGGACTTAGCGGACTTCCAGGCACACAGCGAGATCCCTACAAATACTGCTGCTGTCATTCTTGGCATTATCACACTTGCTCAGCCAAAACCAACTTCTCATTGAGGTCGCCAATCCCATCATCATTTTCAAAATGCATGCACATTTATTTCATGCTTTTACCTTAACCAAGAGATTTATGTCCCCTGGAGACAGTAGTGGAGAGAGGCCCTGTCAAAGTAAAAATAAATCAATAGACATACACACACACTTGCATACAGTACATCCTGTGCTTCTCCAGACAGCAAAGGGCCTTGAAAATGTAATTGTATCATATAACACACCTGTGCCATGCACGGGATGCGAACATCCCTGTCTATGCCCCAGCCTGGGAGCCACAGAACAAAGACTCTTCCGAAGCAGCCATCAGACAGCTGCCTGATGTCAGCCTTTTCGGTCTCCCATCTACTTCTGCCAGCCCCTTCTCTTCTCCTTGCGGTCCCCCTCCCACCTCCATCAAAACCTGACGGCAATATAGGTGCTGTGGAAGGCAAGGGGGCAGACTTCCCTGGATTCACCACATGGCCCACAGCTTTGCTATCAGTCTAGATTGAATTTAAAGCAATTTCTTCAGCTCCCCAGGTGAAATCACATTTAATTCTCATCCGTCACTGTGGGTTGAAAGTCTCTAACTCTGGGAAGAAGATTTCAGAAATCAGGGAGTAATCACAAAGTCTGTAAAGATGTGTAGGTGTTTGTAGGTCACTGAATTCACATCCATACCCACTGTGAGCTGGAGTGTGGCCAGTCTGGAGCTCATGATGGAGGGGAAGCTGGATCACACTGGGGTGTAAGGAACACAAGGCTCAGAAGGAAAATGGAAATTAACCAGCAGACGCTAAAGGGAAGGAGGTGTTCTTAGGAAGACCTGGAGATTGGCATGCAACTTTGCAAACATCTAAGTTTTGCAATGGAAAAGGAATACCAGAGAATCAATTCTCCAGAGGGGAAGGTGGTATATTCTCTCTAGAATATGGGAAGCCTCTGGCCACAACTGAATTTGCCGTGTCTGATTTCTTCTAAGTAAGTCTGAGTTGAGGTTTATGAATTATGAATCAAGCCTGGCATCTTGGGGAGGCTGAAACCAAGACAGTTTTCCTGGCTACCCCTCTTTCCCTGATCCCAGAGCTTCTGCCATATCCTGCAGCTAACAAAAGGCATGTGAGAGTGGCATTGTAAGTTTGCAGAGGATAAGCTGGGTCATGCCTGGGGAGATATGTGTGTTGTTTTCTGTGTCTATGTGCTCAAGTATTCGATCAACCCTCTGGGCTATTTTAAGAGGAGAACTCTTGGACAGACGGACCTGGCTCAGATTTGGAGGTGCCAAAGGGCCTACCAGCCCTGCAGGAGCATTCACTCAGGGGGCAGCTGCTGGCGACAAAGCCGAGACCTTCCCTAGTTATCCGAGTGAGACCCTCTGGTGGAGGCCAACCTTGGCAATATTACTTCATTAAAACTTTCTTTTAAAAGGGGAAAAAGGATTTATTTTGAAGCCTTATGGTTTTTCCTTGGGAGTTAATGATAGGATTCATATTCTTCAAACTGGACATTCTCATGTGGCTGGCATTGTATCGTCGGCACATTTTGGAGTTAGAGCGAGCCCTGCTGCATGAGGCTGGGCATTAGCTACCACGGGAGGGAGAACAAGGAGATTGTCTGTCGAGGGACAGGGTGACCTTGCAGATAATCATGTCTCATTGTGACCCATTTCTGTGAACTGCACAAGATAGGTCTCAAGAAAATACACAGAAACAGGGTCTGTGTGGGGGCGGTGGTCTTCTGAAGGTGACACGGGATGCATAAGCCTCTGACAAGTTGGTCTCACGCGGCAGGTTGCTGTCAGGTACCACAGCACAAAAGACAAACAGTAGGAAGTGTTGAGAGTGTAAAAGTGAGTCTGTGCCCTGCCCTGTTCCTCCCTGGCCTCCTGGAAAACCCATCACCAGCTTCTGGAACATGGGTAGGAGATACAGAGATGGTTACAAGCCAGTGGCTGATGGATAGGAGGTGAGAGTGGCCCCCTGGCTCAGGATGGGACAGCTCTGTGGCGCTGCTCACACCCCAGAGCTCCCGCGGGTCAGGCCATGGCTAGATTTCAGTTGAACACACATCCTGGCTGCCTTTGCCCTGCCATGGCCTGTCCCCCTCAAGCCTTGCAATGTCCCCTGGGAGCTTACCTCCATCTGGAGGGCCCAGCCCCAGGCAGGGGCCCCCGGGACAGGGGTTCTGTGGGTGCAGCACTGAGGTCCCGATCTCCACCAAGGGACGACAACTGTGCAGTAAGGCATTAACTCAGTGGGCAGGGGCGCCTAAGCCTCGCAAGTCCCTAAGAAGGTCTGGCCCTGGCCAGCTCCTGAGGGATGACCTCTGAGCCTGCGGAACCCCCCGTTGGGTGTCTGGACATGGAGGCTCAAGGAAGCTTCCCACACTGTCAATGCTCAGCACTTGTCCAGAGCCCTGGGGGTCACCTCACGGGCTGGTCAGGCACAGTGCTGGGAGAACGCAGTGCTGTCTGCACAAGCTCCCTGAGAGGCAAACGAGAGGCTCTGGGCCTTGTTTCTCAGGGACCCTGCCTGCTGCCTCTTTGTCCTGTGCTGCCTGTGTTGTGCGTGCCTCCGCGGTGATGAGTCCTGGTCACGGATGCAGCAGCTGGCCTGAGTTCTGGGAGTTCTTGGGGGAATCGCTGAGCCTGAGGGTGGTTTCGGAGACCCTTGATAAAGGACTTACCTGATTACCAAGCTCAGAGAGACCCTGACTGGGGTATATTTGGGGAAATTTGGGGAGAGTTGTTTAGTGAATTTAAAGGTACTAAAAAATCGACCTATTTCCTGTCTCTCTCCCTCTCTCCCTGTGTTCTGTGGGTGACCAGCCGTGAGAGAGCCACAGTTGCCCACACTGTCAGCTGGGCTCTGCAGGCGTGATTCTCTCTGCAGATAGTTGTCCAGGTCTGGAGGTGGCAGAGGTCATCTGAAGGCCCCTTCAGCCTCTACCTGGGCCTTGCTTTTCCACCCACCTCACCGAGGCCTTGTGCTTGGGGGATGAAGTGGCTGCTGAGAGGGGGCTTGGATGCCGAAAGGCTGGCTCCCTAGAGAAGGAGGGTGAGTGAACTGCCCCTGAACCCCCAACAACACGTTTGCTCACCCCATTGGAAGGTCTTCAGTGAGAAGTTGCAGGACCCTTCTGGACAGACAAGGACTCCCATCTGGGCTGCAGCTGTGCCCACAGCCTGGCTTGGGAGGATAGTTGTTCAAGCCCACAGGGGCCTCTGGGCCTCAGGTCCTTGTCTGAAACCTGTCACAGGCCAGACTCAGGAAGGAGACAGGTGGCCCCTGAGAGCCACCTTGAGGTGGAGCCCCTGCCCGGGAGAGCACATGGGTCTCTGAAAGCAGCTTTAGGCCTGAACTTCCTCGTTCTGGACTGCCACCATCTCTGCCCTCTTAGGTAGCCGCTCTCGGGGGCTATTTTCTCCTGAATCTGCACAGTGCCACCCTGCTCATGCAGACCTGGGCCTGCCCTGGAGGACCTGCCCATGGCCTGGCCACCTGCTCAGCCTTCTAGGCTTCTCTGGCCTTGGTCCCTGAATCAGGCGGTTTCCTAGGAGATGAACGTGCTGCACATCAAAGAAGCCCTCAGGAACCTGGGGACAGGCTGTGGCTACACTGGGGACTGGACTGTCCATACCGGCTCTGCCCCTCACTGCTCCCACTGTTCCCACTGAGAGGGGAGAGGAAAGCTCTGGCCCCAGTCAGAAGTGGGCCACTGGGCGGTGCTGACATCGAGAACACAGGGGCGGGAATGGGCCCACTAGGAATTTGCAGTGTATGCTGTTACCCACTCGCTCACCCCCTAACCCACTTTCTGTCCTTTTCTGTCCTGCCCCATGCCCTGCGAGGCTGCCCCCTGGAAACATGTCATGGGGCTCCCCAGCCTGCTGGCCTGTGGCTGACGGAAGCAATGAGGGGCATCATGGGGAAACCGGAGTGGGGGGGACATGGCTCCGCCTCGGACATTTTCTGGCAATGGTCGTGAACCCACAGGCACAGCTCCCCTCTGACGCTCCCTCCCCGCCACTGTCCCTCTCACTGGGCTCTGAACATAGGCACGATGGTGGTATTGGCTTCCTATTCTGGTCATCTCAGGTGAGTTCTTGCTGCCCACGGTTTGCTAAAAAGTCCCTTTTTAACATCTCTTGAACCATCTGAGTTGCATTTTATTCTCACTGGAGCCCCTGTGATAGTCACTATTCATCCAGAGCAGTTAGGTGACATACTGGTTTGCCAGGAAGCCCTCTTTCTCCTGGATTTCCTGGCGTGCCCTAAGAGAGGAAAGGAAGCAAACATTAGTTGTGCTGAGCACATAACCCTGACCCACTCGGCCCACCCCTCCCCCAGCCTCCATATATACCAAGTGTGACTTGGTGGAAAAAATCACCCACCCATGAAGACCGGCACCAATAAACATTCAGTTTCCAATCTCAACTGAATACCCAGTGCTTCCCAGAAAACATTCAACCATGGCAAATGTCAGGAGAGTAAGGCATTTCGACACTTCCTACCCAACACACAAATCCCAAAACATTTCATGCACACCGTTTATGCACAGATGTCATAAACTTCCACCCTCCTTTTCCAAACACAGGTGGGAGACAAGCTTTGAAGATGAGTGCCTTCCATTGGACTGGCTACAAGAAGGTGACATTGACAGTGAACCAGGGAAATTGAATATGTGGAGACAGGAATTAGGAGGTAACTTTCTTCTCTGAAACAGAGCCTAAGGAATGGTGGGGGCGGTGGGAGGAAGGGTAATTTATTGTTCCTGCTTATAGTGAAGTAAAACGACAGGGATGGAAAGATGCATGTCTAAGCCACAGGTCCTACTACTGCTAAATGGTGCTGGACAAACTTGCTCCCTCAGAACTTGTACTTGTCATGCATCCATGTGGTCCATGAATATGTATCAGGTAATTTACAGGCCCCAGTAGATAGAGCAGCAAAACTTAAAATATTCACGGGGTGGCAGGGGTAGTGGAGAACAGCTCCCCCGGGGGCTTCCTGGACACAGGAGGCTGGGACCTGGATGAGGGTGGGCTTCCAGGAAAGTCTCTAAGAACCTGGCCTGAGCTGGTACCATTTCTCCTTACTTACATCCTGGCCGGCTGGTCCCTGGGGGCCGGGGAATCCAGGTGGGCCTCGAGATCCCTAAGGAAACAGAATTTAAGCAAAATAATGCTCCCCTTTCCTTGGCAACAAGTTGGTTTTCATTGTACAAATGGCCTGTTCCTATGAGGAATCTGCGATAATGTGTGTGCCAAAGACCACCCTGCTCAGCGCTTCCTCATTTCGCCACGTGTATGAAGGCAGATGTGGCAGACACACACACAGAACGCTCTGGAAAGCCTTCCCTGGGAGCCTCACTGCCCAGGGCGCATGCGCAGGCCCTTCTTCAGCGGACGGGACAGCAGCTGCAGGGACAGGCCTGAGCTCCAGTCCTGGCTCACCCTGCCCTGTCCTGTGCACAGCCAGCCGCTGGGGGTCGCTGGCGAGCTGCAGCTCACTAGTGAGAGGCCCAGCACAGCACCGAGCACTTAGAAGACAGTCACTTTCAATAAGAAAAGCATCCCCGTTCTGTTGAAAATCGCCGAGCACTCTCAGGACGTGGCGCCAGAGCTCCCTCACCATCTTGCTTCCCGTGGGGATTTCCCTTAACTCGACGTGCAGGTGGGAATCAGCAATTCGGCCCCCAAGTGCAGGAACGGTGCAAGGTGGCTGGCTGCTCAAGGGCTAGCCCTGCCTCCTCCGGGGCCTTCAAGATCTCCCCTTCACATCCGCCCCTCCACTGGGAAGCCATCTACCTTATCTTTACAATAACTTGCTCGGAAATCTCATGCCTATCAATTAACCGCTATGAGCCTCAGTTTTCTCATCTACAAAAAATGAGATAAATATCGCTGTTCTCCTTTATTCAGAAACCATCTGAATGAGCAGAATTCAACACAGGGACTATGACATAAGGTGCAGTAACATCCTAGCTGCTGATATGCAGCCGCACCTGCACCGGGTGAGTTTATGGAAACACATTTTCCTGGCAAATGCATGCAAACGCTTCTCCTCAGGGGTGCCGTTCCTAAGAACAAGTGTTTGCTGAGCCCCAGCCTGCTGCTTTGCATGCATTTAATCCATCAGATGTCCACAGTGGCCTGGAGTCTCCCAAGCCCACTTTACAGATTAAGAGAGCTCCCTCATTTGGTCAGGGCTGTGTGGCTGGGGACAATAAAGGCAGATTCAGAATTAGTTTTTCTGGCAATCTGATTAAATTTATTAAACCGTGGCTGTCCTTCTGATGCAGAGCTGCCCAGAGAAAAGGCCACCACAGTCTGCCAGCTCTGACATGGGGACACTGGGGGAGATGGCCCTCTTCCGGCTCTTGTCGCTCACAGGTCAATGTTTATATTTTGGAGAGACTGTGCTGTTTGATGTGAGGGATTTTCAGAAACTACATTAGTTTCTGTCCCTTCCAGTTTAAAACTGCTTTGATTAGAGCAGAATTTCCCCCGTCAAAACCCAGCCCTTTAAATCATACTGTACCGGGGGCCCTTTGTCTCCTGGCGATCCTGAAGGGCCCTAACAAACAAACAAACAAACAAACACACAAACAAACAAGAAAGAAAAGTAGGAATGAGATGTTCATTTCAACATGCTTTGGTGTTCATTCTAAGCCACGTCTTCAATTGTCCTTGAAGGAGTGGCTGACTCCCTCCCATCTCTGAGCCATACTGTCACCACCTCCAGCCGTCCCTGCCCTGAGTGCTGCTCACGGACATCTCCCTGGAACCCCCTTCACTTGCCCCTGAACTGGGCCCGCCCGGCCCTGGCACCCACCTGGCTCCTGACACCGGAGCCATCCTCTAGCTCTGGTATGAGGTGGGAACCCGCATCCCGAATCCCCATGTTACGTCCCCTTCCTGCTCAGGACAGGCTCAGGGCCACACCCGGGGCCAGACTCCCCAGCGTGGCCTGCTTTGGGGGTATGCTGCCATGGGGCCCCTCCTCGGCCTGCAAGGGGTGTGCACACACACATGCTCATACACATGCATAAGTGTGTATACACACACACACACACACACAGATGCACACTCAGACACATGCATGAGTCTACCCCCCTCCAAGTGTGTCCAGCACAGAATCTGGCTTCCAGACTTCGCCCTAAGACACATTTGCTGACCGCGGCACTAGCACGAGGTGTCAGGTCCTGCAGGGCAGGGCCCTGAGCCTTCGCTCCACCATGCTTCTCATGGAAGGCTCTGCTCTGCCTTCCTACCTGGACACGTTCTTGTCACACTGTGGTTCTCAGCTGAGATGTCGCCACCCTGGGAAAGCCCTCTATGACTTCTCCCAGGATGCTTGTTAAAGGGGGTCCCTAGGCCCTCTGAGCACCCCATCTAGAACACACTGCCAGTCATGTCATGGCTCCTTGGCCGCTCCATCCTCCTCACTGAGTGCACTGCACGCCGTGTGCTGTGTGGGCCCCAAGCTCCTTGCTCAGCACGGTCTCTTTGGGACTCAGCCTGGCACCCGGTGTGGTCAAGTGCAGCAAGCGGCCCTCTGCCAAAATTAAATGTTAGAGCATGAGGAGAACTCAGGTGTCATTTTGAATCATCCTCCCTTTTCATTCATGATCAAGCTAAGGCCCAGAGGAGACTGGGATCTGCCCAAGCCACACCAGGGTCACCGCCCTCAGCCTGGTGCACTGGCGCCTCCGTGTGTCAGAGCCCGCGAGAACTTCCCTAGATCCTCCCGTTTCACACAAATGCATCAGTTTCTGGCAGTGTGACAGACCAGGCAACCTAAAGGCCCGCCCACCAATCGGTCCCCGAGAACTGAGCGTGAGCATAATTTTAAGTGCATGGTGTAGTGCTAAACAAAGCAGGGGAAATCTCCAGAGGCCTAAAGACAAGCGGGTAAGACAGCGGACACAGAATTGCCCCCTGGCTCTGAAGTCCATTCTCCAGTACCTTACCCCCCGACCGGCCCGTCCCCGCCCCTCATCATTTCTCATTGCATCTCTCAGGCTGTGAATCAATGGCACATGTGGACCAACATACACACCTCTGAATGATATCCCTCTCAAAGCAGCTCCCTGTTGAGACCGTATCCTTAATCCTCGAGTAAAGGACTTAGGGACAGTGTGTTACCAGCGGCACGGGGAATGCTGCCATGTCATTTTAGAGTCATGCTTTGGCTCCAAATTAAATTCCATGACCCACCACAGGCATTTAACTAGTTTATTCGACTAGGCTCCAGATCCCTCTCTTATGTCATTTAATTTAAAAGCCACTCATGAAGGATGGATTCTTATCAAAAAGGTCTTCATTTCAAATCTTAGCTTAATTATTAGCTGCTTGACTCGAGAGAGTTACTTAGGCTCTCTGAGCTTAGTTTCCTCAACTGTCGTACAAAACGAGGTGCCCACCTTGTCCTGTGCGACCAGAAATAAAAGAAGAGACATGAAGTAGAGAAGCGGGCCAGGGCCTGGCCCATCTAAGGGATTCCCGCAGCTATGCTGTTAGTGTGCTTGTAGGAAACATGAAAGTGGGGGCTCTCTTGTCCCCTCCTGGCCTGGGTCAGGAGCTCTGTCCTCTCGCTTTCTCTCTAAATAAAAGCCTCTGCCTGGCTCTCCTACCTTGAGTGTTTGCGAAGTTCATTCTTTAACTCCGTGAACAAGAACCCCGGCATCATTTCTGGGGGCTCGTTGGGATAACTATCAGCATCCAAGCCTGCCTTTTCTTTCACTGTCCTTATAGAAGGAAGCCGTCTGTGGCACACAGCATCGGGCGCTCGTCAGCCACTTGAATGGGACAAGCCCGGCTGCCGATCTCAAAGTCTTGACCGACAGGTTCCCCTGGGTCTCCCTCAGTGGGTCCCCCGTCTCCCTTGGGAGCCGGGAAAGTCACCTGAGTGGAGGCCAGGATTCCCTTTCAGAGGCCTCTCCTTGGGTGCGAGGGACTGAGGAAAGCCATGGGCAACTGCGAGAGTCCAGGCTGAGGCTCCACTTCAGCGGCTCCTCAAAGGCCCATGTGTCTGGAACCAGACCCCGACAGCCCGACTGGGTGTCCATGAGGAGTGACTCTCTCTGCCTCTCTGGCTTCCAGCCTGCTTCTCCAGGCCGTCCTGGCCTCTGGGTGAGGCAAGGCCGCTCTTTACTTCCTTTACACGCTCTCTGTGGGCCTCTAACTTCATCAATGTCACGGAACCCGATGCTCACCACTGCAAGGTAGGAGATCCATGCTTCACTCTTATTCCTGGCTAAATGCTGTACTTTGTATCTCATAAAAATGTGTCTGGAACCTGTTAGTCACTTAAAAGACAATTAGCGTTGGCTACCGGTCTTAAGTCTCGGGTGAAAGGTTTCCTGGTGTCTCCCGCTCCTTGATGTCCCGCCTCTGGACAGACGGGAATGTCGAGGAGTGGTTGAGCCAATTTCCTACTTTCCTATCCTAATCTGCGGACTCCGAGGATGGACCGGACTAGTGGACAGTGGTCCTTGGATCTCGGCTCTGGCCTATTGATCTGATGGTGCTGAGTGAACCTCCAGCTAGGCTGCTGCCTATGGGAGAGTCGCAGATGACCCCTGACCTCTTTGTGTGACAGGTCAGATTTCTTACAGTGGGTGACTAGCAGGATAATTTCCACGCAGTGGCAGAAACTGGCGTTTGAGAATATAGACCGCCCCCCCCTTTCATAACTGTCCATGGCAGCCTCTGTCTGAATTTTATCTTCAGCCTTAGAAAAGGTTCCCCTGCTTCTCATTCAAAACAGTCCTCTTGGGACTGTGCCACTTTCTCCTGTGGAGCGTAAATGAAGTTTGTGAAGTAGTCAAGCTGAAAACTGAGCCCAGCACATAAATGGCTGTATTCTATTGACCTCTCTTCCTTAAAGGCAGTCATCCTGGGGTACAGCATTTCCTTTTCTGCAGCCCCAGGAAAGGGGAACAGGTTTGTGACTCTGAAAGACCACTGCTCTGGCAGCGAGAAGTCACACAGACCCTGCACTTATCAGGCAGCGGCCTCTCAAAGAATGATCCCGAGTGCACCATGTTAAAGCCTGTTCAGAAGAAATTAGGGTCTGGATTAGAACTCCCGAAAGGCGTAAAGTAGGTGCACACTGGTGAGGTCCCACTAAATCCAGAGCTCCGAGGCGACTCTTGCTGAGTGGGAAGGCCAGAGGGGTATCAAGGCGAGGTGCAGGCCATGCTGGTAAGGAGTGGTTAAGTCCAGTAGGCCTGGCAGAGGAGGTGATTGACCACTGTCACCCAGGCTCCAAGGCGAGGGGACCCCTCACGAAAAGGCCGACCAGGTGTCGCACACCTGTTTGTCTCTCTTCCAGGTGGGAGCGTCCTCTTCAAGTTTAAAGCCAGACACACCTCTGGCATGCATTCTAAAGAGCTGGGAGCAATTTGATCCCCAAACCCTGAAAAAGAAGTGTCTTATCTTCTTCTGCACACAAGCCTGGCCTCAATACAAACTCTCTGATGGAGAGGCTTGGCGCCTGAGAGAAGTATACAATATAATAAGGTTATGCAGCTAAATTTATTTTGCCACAAGGAAGGAAAATGGTCAAAAGCCCTGTGAACTACTCCCAATATAAAACTGGTTTTCTAAATCCTTTTATTGGAAATCTACTCTACTTGTTGCATTCATCATTATCCTCAAAAATTGGGAGGTTTTTAAACTAAACTCTGAGACATTTATCTTCTGCCATAGAGCCTGGCTTAAATCTTTCAGAGGAAAGGAATGTTTAAAGAGAGGCTTGACTTTGTCATGTTTAGTGAAGATTTTGTAAATAATCTAGCATGGTTGTTAAGAACGAGTAAACTTAAGTGCAGTAACTGAACTAACTGGTTGCAAGGATGTTAAGAACATCGCATACCCTGCAAACTTCCCAAGCCTCCAGCATCAATGGACAAGGAGTGTTTTTCGTTGGTATGATCACCTAACCTCCATTTTTATACCATCTCTTGGTTTAGAAGATATAATTTGGCATATCAAATCCTTAACCAATTTTACTCAAAAGACCTTAAATGATACTATACAAGGAATAGCTCTCCTAAATACTAAAGTTAAACTAATACACCAAGCAGTTATACAAAATAGAATGGCACTAGACATCTTAACAGCAGCACAGGGTGGGACCTGTGCTATAATTAAAGTTGTGTATTGTGTGTGTATTCCAAATTATTCACAAAATGTCTCTGATTCACTCCAGGACCTCCGAAAGCAAGTCCAAGCAATGTCATTCCCAGAAGTCCCATGGACTATTACAATATGGAGCTGGTTTTCTACATCCTTTTGAAGCCATAAAACTGCAAATAGTGATGGAAATAGAACCCCAGATAGAAGTGCCCATCTTCCGAGGCCCTCTTGACTGACCAGTGATGGAGACCTAATGGCATCCTTCACTGCGCCCCCGCTCAGCATGAAGCAGCCAGAGTGGTCGTCCCTTTCCCCTAGCAGCAGCTAGAGTTTCCATCTGTAGAGGGGGGAATGAGACACGGACCCTGGGCTTAGACAGAGTAGGGTGAGGGCCTCCAGAAAAAGCAAAGCAAGATAGTCCATTGTGGGATTTGCTTTGGCCTGCTGGGGGGCCCAGCTTGTTTTTCTGACTTTACCCAGGTGCTGCTTTTCTTCCTCCAGCCCTAAAGAAATGATTTGCAACCTGGGCGATGTAGCAAGCAAGCCCAAAATAACGTAGTAAAAACGGGAAGGATTCCATCTTGAAAATAAGATTGCATCTTAAAACCCATTTAGTTAAAATAAGTTTCTTAACAAACAGACAATGACTCAGCCCACCTTGGGAGCAAAGCAGGCAGCCTTAAGTAATATGCTCCCAGACCAGGAAGCTGCCATCCTGGGAGGAAATCAGAGCAGTAAAACTCTTGTAAATAACCAGGAAGACTACTAAGAAACTTAGTGTTTCTTCAAAGGTAAACATTTTGGGACCACCTAGCAGGTGTACTTCCCTAGCCCTTTATCTCTCAACTGCCTATAAGACCCCTAGACAATGCATCACCCTGGGACTCTTTTTTTTGTCCCCTCCTGGCCTGATCCAGGAGCTCTGTCCTCTCACTTTCTCTCTAAATAAAAGCCTCTCCCTTGCTCTCCTAAAAAAAAAAGAAAGAAAGAAACATGAAGGTGTGCTGACGAGGGGGAACTGGACAATGCCTTCTTGATGCTGTTACTGAACCTGAAGCCTACACATGCTTTCAACCACAACTACCCTCCTTTCTAAGGTGATGCCCCTGATGTGTTTGTCCAAGAGTACTTTCCCCTATGACACATATTTTGGCCTTTGATGCCATTTTCCACTAAAAAGACCCACAACTTTTTGGAGAAATGGCTGATCCCAGATCCGAGCCAGGATTGTGTACAAATCTAGGGCATCTCATTCCAGAGAGCAAGGGAACCATCAAAGCCTGCTAGGCTTGCATCAGAAGGACTTAGGGCCAACTTGATTCAGCTCCTGTTGGCATAGAATAAGACAGTTTGAGCATCTAGACGAAGAAAAACTGTAATATGTTAAAACACCTCCAATGTTTTAAATCCATGAATTTGAAATGACTGCTAAAAAACAAAAACACCCAACTGATCATCTCTGTGAGATGCTAGGGAATCAAGTCATTAGCTGAAAATAATTAAAGGGAAAGACTGGGGCATCAATCCTCCACCTTCTATAGGAACTGTGCCATGCATCCAAATTGTGAATAAGGGGATGCTTCTCCATAGGGAAGTAGGTTAGCTAATACATAAAAAAAGAACTGATAGAACAAGAATGGCAGCAATTCACAGCCCTCAATGTGCTGACTGGTCTAAGCCGGGTATCGAAGGGTGTGAACAAAGAGCTCAAGAGAGGAGCAGATAGCATGTGCCTCCTGATGATCAGTCCCTGGGAACCTTGCCCAAAACATCAAACCTCGGTCTGATCAGGCTTCTCGGCTCCAGTAGTGATGTATAGGAAATTCTAGGACAGAGCAGCCTATTAGACTATTAAATTAACAATTCCAGACTATGAGACCAAAAAATAAAACTTGTTTCATCAAAAACTCAATTGCAAAAGGAAAGAACAAAGAATGGAAGGAAAATCTATAGATCCATTTTAAAAGTTTTAAATCAACCAACTGCTATCTGTTTATTTGGATCTTGATTCAAACAAAAGAAAATTGCAGAAGGATGACATTCATGGAATAAATAGAAACGTGGTCATTGACTGGGTAGCTGATGACAGAAGTGACAGTAGAAACTTATTTTGAAACTGTTTTCTCATCAACAAAAAAAGTCCCCTGAGACTTTAATCTAACAACTAAGTCGGGGGTGTTCACCTTCTGGCTCTGCATGGCCTGGGGGCTGAGAGGGGTCTGTACCCTCCGCACCACGAGACCTCGCTCTGTGCACGAAACAGGAAAAGTCCTGGGCATTTCCTGAGCAGCAGCCTCGGGGGAACTACTGAGAAACACCTGGTGTCCCCAAGCAGTGGCCAGACAGGTGGGGCTACATGGCCGCATATATGCCTTTCAAAGGGATACCAGGCACCCTGTGTCTTTGAACAGCTGGCATGGCTCTGTGGTTCTTATAACCAAAGGAATTAGGCTGAGAACGCAGATAAGACATGAACAAAATAGAATTGCCAGAGTTGGAAGTCCTGGTTCAGGAGCAATAATGTCCATGAGAGACACTGTCAGGCGAGGAGACGTGAACCTGTGCTTCAGCCACATGGCTGCCCTGTCTGCTCGGGTCAGAATGCGGAGGCCGATCCCAGCTCTCTGATGCCCATACTGTGGGACTTCAGGCAGGTGGTGCTACATCGCTAGGTCTGTCTCCTCATCTGTGACATGAAGAGGGGAATGGCATGTGCCCGGCTCGGCTGCTGGGAGGATTCAAGGAGAGAAGGAATGTGGGCCCCCTGCCAGAACACAGCTGAGCTGCACTAGCTGCCAGTATTACTGCTCTTTCAGCAGCTTTCATCTCTTCTTAGGACCCTGCTCCCTGGAAGGTGGGAGTGCAAAAAAGAAAGAAAGAAAACCTCTGCTAGGACACTTGAGTATCTCACTGCACATAAGCAGTGCTCTGCTTTTTGCTCTGTCGGACTGTGAGTCCAGTAAGGGCACTGACTCGGTCTCGGCTGAATGTGAACACGGAAGGCATCCATGCAAGGACTGGGGAGGGAAGTCAAAATCTGGGTGGGGGAGGATTTTTATGACATCAAATGGTTGTTACCAAATCAGTTGTTACCAATACTGCCATAGTGCAGTCCTCCCAACACCCAGGGCTGCCACAGAAATCTCTGGCCCCTGATCCATGGGGAAGCCAGCTGTGAGAGAAGCCCTGGGGAGCACAGCTCTCAGTGGGAGTCTTGCCCTGGCAGACCTCAAGCTCCTGGGCTCATTAGCACTTCCATCTGCCCTCAGGCCTAAGTGGGACCATTTTTAAGGATTTCAAACTTTGTTACATGAAGATCAGAAGCAACCACAAGATTAAAGGGATTTTTCGCTGTTGATGTCTTAAAGGCAAGAGGCCAAACTCCAAACGACTGCATCCCCATCCTTTGCTGTCGGATGATGGTACACAGGTCAGCAGAGGAGGCCAGGCTCCCTTCCAGAGAGGCAGAGCTGCCCCTGGAGGCCAAAGACCTTGAAGCATATGCCATGGAGGAGGGATGTGAAAAACAGCTTCTAAGCTGATCCGCCCTTGATGTAGGAACTTAGTGGAAATGAGTAAACCTGCTCATCTTGCTGAGGCCACAAGAGGAGCTGATACACAGGGCAAGTCCCAGTTTTGGAGGGGATGGGAAGCGACCTGCATCTGGGCCCTGGCCTGCTTACGTGACACTGGCCAAGTCACTTCCGCTTCTGAACTTCAGATGGTTTACCTGGGATGCAGTGGTGCAGCAGACAATGTTGTTGCCCCTCTGCAAATTCCCTGGACCCCGCTGACATGCAGCTTCTTGCTCAGGTGCGTGCCAAACCTTTCTGCCGCTGCGGGAGGATGCTTGGCCTGGGTGCATCCCTGATGGACACACAGCCCCTGTCATAACCACTTCTTCAGCTGCCACTCTCAGCATACCCTGAGCCCTCCATGCATATTCCCAGGCCAGTGGCCAAAGACAGGATTTATGAAAATCCAATAAGGTTTCATCCACCATGGAAGCTTTTAATAAGTCAGAGTGCAGGAAAGACAGTAAACAGTTGATTTACAGCCTTTTGGCTGGAGTCAGCCAATTACTGTGCAGGTGGGATCACTTACGCAGGAGCATATTTCATGGGCTACTGTCACTGGCCCAAAAGTGGGAGGTGGGATGACTCACGTCCACCTCTGCTGCCTGGCCTTCTAAGGGCTTGATGCAGTCGCTCCTTAGGGAGCAGGCTGGGCCCCGTACAGACCTGCTGAGTGGTGGAGGGACCACACCCTGGCCACCGCTCTGTGGGGTCAGTGACAGTAGTTTGCTAGTCTGTGGGGTTAATGTGTTAATTCCTGTTTGATTCAGAATCCCACCTTCAGCAGGTCGGGCCCCAGGAAAAGGAGGATTTCTGAAACAGGAAAGTCTGAACTGCTAGGTTTCTTCACTGCATCTTTTGCCATATTGTTCCTCCCAGCTACTAAAAGTCTGAGAAAATAGCCGAGGACAAAAGATAAAACTGATGTAATGACGTGGAGGGTTTTGAACATGAGAAATTCTAGCTGAGAATTTCTTTTAAGAAAAACAGACTAAAACTAGACATTCCCAAGGGGATTCCACATGTAAGATACAGCGCCACTGGGCCTTCCTGCCACCTTGAAATGAGCACCCATGCTAGGGGTGGGAGTAGAGGTAAGGGGGCCGTTTCTCATGGGGAGGGAGTGAGGCACGTCCGGGAGTGGGAGGGCGGAGGAGAGAGGGCCCTAGAGAATTTCAGGGAGTGAGAAGCCCAAGACCAGCTCTGGATGTAAGAGGATATTAAGAGAGTGATATTGTGGGTAATAAATTGGATTTATTTTCAAATTCATTAGAGACAAGTGAAAAATAGTATTACTTTAATTATTTTTGGTTGTGGTCTGTATTTCTTGAATACAAAATCAAGCAGAGACTGGACCAGGTTACATTTAACAGGGATCAAATTAGATTTTGCTTCTGGGTTAAGAGAATCATGCTAACAGCAACAAAACAGGAGTAGCTGGTATTTTGTGAGGCTTAATAGCATTTGAAAAGGGCTGGGTATTTGAGCATCTTTTAATTCACAGTAACACAGGTGCTACGGATTTTCTGTTTGTGTGTTCCCCAAATTCACACTTCACTGGACCTCCAGAGCGATGGTATCGGAGATGGGGGCTCTGGGAGGTGATGACACCATGAAAGTAGAGTCCTCACGGCTGCAATTGGTGCCTTTATAACAGAGACCTCAGAGCGTACGCTCCCCTCTCTGTCCTGTGAGGACACGGAGACAAGTCAGCCATCATCTATGGCCCTGAAACACAGCCATCAGGTACCGAATCTGCAAGCACCTTCATCATGGACTCCTGGACTCCAGAACAGTGAAATGCAAATTTCTGTCATTTATAATCCATTGACTGCTTGGTATTTGTGTTATATCAGCCCAAACGGACTGAGACAGCAGGGCCGTTAGGAGAAAAGTCAATGCAATACTGAGGTGCGTTCATAAATAAAGTACTGTACGTGTGGCAAAGTAGGGAGTAAACAGGAGGTCATAAAGCCCCAGGAAGGAAAACTGGCCTTAAACTCTGAAGGTTATAATTCAGTAAAGGCGGTGTGTGTGTGTGTGTGTGTGTGTGTGTGTGTGTGTGCTTTTTGTGGTACGAAGGGAAGAATCAGAATCAGTGAGTGGAAAATACAGAAGACCTTAATCCAACTCTATGGAAAGAAGTTTTTAAAAAAATGTCTGTTCTTTATGGGAATAATTGTCTATTTCAAATCCAGATGTACTAGCTTCAAAAGTGTGGCTTCTGTTTCTAGAGGTATTCAGGTGGAGGCTGGTCAAGGATATTGACGGCAATGCTCAAGTCGGATGGGGGCCTGGAAGCCACTGACCTTACCATCTCTCATCTGTCACTCAAAGGTTTTATAATTCTTGAAGTTTCTGCTTCTAGGGAGCCTACAACTCACACCTAGTAGGCAGATGTGAATCATTCATCAAGAATGCCAATTTGAGGAGCACGTCATAGGTTTTATTCTGGAGAGTGTATTAAAAGGCTTCCTTGATCCTCCTGCATATACTCACGGGAGGAAGAGTGGAAATGAACTCACATTTCCCTGAAAGGCATGAAAGTGGGTGGCTTCTCCCACATCACACTCCTTCCCCAACCACTTCAGTTTCACCGGCTGTGACTCAACTTTTGCAAAGCTTGGCCAGTGAGTCATTTTTTTTTCTTCTTTTCATGTTAATGAGTTTTGCTCTCTGCTCTTTGAATGAGACAAGCCTTGGTCTCTCCAGAACCCTTATTCCCATCAGAAATACACTATATTTTAGTAACAAGTTCTGTGGCCAGACGTACACCCCAACTGCCCCGAGAACCCGTGGCCTACTATGAAGTTAGTTGGAAAAAGAGTGAATGTCCCTGCAGTGTGACCTGGCTGCATATTGCTCGGGAGCCAGCGGGGACAGCCCCAGGGCCCCCCAGCAAGGCAGGAGAGGATGAATGGCACTCACAGGAGGGCCGGCAATCCCAATGCCTGGGTCGCCGCGGCTGCCAGGAGAGCCAGGGATCCCAGGTGCACCTCGCTCTCCCTAGAAAGAGAAAAAAATAAGACCAAGAGGTCAGTTCTAGGATACAGAGGACCAGGGTACACGAGGAATTATGCTCTGCCACCGTGCGACCACACTCTCCATCGACACCACTCCCATCACTTGGACCCTGTGCATCACCCCACCCATCCAACACACACGGCCCCCAGTCCCCAGCTGTGACAGTGCCCCAACTTTGCCCATGCTCCAGATGTGGTTATCATAATATGACAGCCCCAGGGGACCAGAGTTCTGAGTCCTGTGCTTTCTCCAGACCTCATCATGCCTCCATCCTGATCACACACAAGATCTGACCACATACCCACATTTCAACTCAGTTCCCACATCACCAGTAAATTAACTCATCAATATACCAATAATTTGCCACTTTTCCAGAGGTTGGGGGAGCAAGGATGACTAAGATATCACCTTTGTCATCAAGCACAGTGGTTAGCATAGTGTGGGTTTAGCCCTTATTAACTGCTGACTTCAGAAAGTGACAAGCTCCCTGAGCTTCAGTTTTCTCATTTACAAATGGCAGGCAGTAACGGGGGCAGCCCCACCAGCAGGTGGCCTGCTCATGAAACAAGGTCACGTGTGGAGAGCCTGGCGCAGCGCCTGGCATGGCGCTCAGGGCAAGTTAGCTATGTGGTGGCTGGTGTTACTCTCTAGGACCTTTCCTTCTGGACTTTAATGCAAAGAGTAAAAAGGAGAAGGAAAGAGAAGAGGGGAAGAAATTCTGTTGGCCATTTCCTGTACAAGGAAGCTGAGACAGAATCCTACCTTCTTACCCACAACGCCCCATCGCCAACCTTGGACAGGCATACCCTAACTCAACTGGCAGCTAAACCTGACCTGTCCTGACACGGGCTACTTACCCTCGTCATCTCCTTGCATGCATGTTTGCACATTTCTGCTGCATCAATGTTAATGAGTGTGATTAGGAATGCTGCCCCACACACCACAGTGAATGTGAATATACAGTTTGCAAATTACCTTTCTAAATTCCAAAATAAGTTTGATGCAAAACACATATGGCCCCAACAATTTTGGGTAAGGAACTGTGTGCCTACATTTAGTCATCTGGACTCAGACAAGCCTAATATGGAAATGGCAGGTGACCTCATTAGGGCTACTTCATACCTCTGGATTGAGCTAATATATATGACAAATAGAAAGAATCTAAAAAGGTTGTTTTAAAGAGCCAATAAGATAATGTGCTACAAACTGATTTCAGGTAGAACCCAACATTGCTAGGCAATATGTTGCTTTATGAAGTTTATATTTCTATGCATTGAAGAAAAAAAGTCACTAATAATCAGCTTACACTAAAACCATTGTTTCAATAAGAAAACTTACATTTTAGACCTTTAAGAAAAGAAATGCTTCTAAGGTGATTTGCCTTTCCTGGAATATGACATAAGTTATATATTCATTCAACTAATGTTTGTTGTTTATGTTTTTGCAACAGGATGGCTTGGTCATGAGCCCGCCCACTTTGGACACTCCGTGCTGAGTTCTGAGGAGGCAGCTCCTTTTAGCCTTCCTTAGCCATGGTGGGGCCACCCTCCCTTCCATAAATCATCCCCTTCTGAAATTCTTGTCAAAGGCCCAGGAGGTGCATTCTGTTTCTTTAGAATAACATGGTATGGCTGGTTCTGGGAAGTACACAATGCTTGGAAGTGTTAGAAAATCTAATGTGTATGCATTGGGGGTGAGGGTGGGGGAGGAAGCCAAGAAATAAGGCAAATGTGGGAAAAAGCCCACTGACTATGGACACGAAGTCCACGAACTGTGGACATGATCAGCGTCGTATCTGCCCCCAGCATATCACAGCAGTGGGCAGGTGGTCAGGCAGGGACACTACAAACTGACAGGTGACACAAGGACCAGTCTTAGGACAATGTCATCCGGTCCTGTGACCTTGGGTAAGTCCCATAACCTCTCTGCCCCTAAGGGCCCTCATCAGTTAGGAAAAAGAACATTCTACCAAATTACCATGTATCTTACAAAGATACATTTAAAAGGTAAAAGACCAAATATACAACAGTGAGTATTACAGGTATATTACTATCATTCAATGAGCAGAATTAGAAAACAAAAAATGAACTAAGCATGCAGAGACGTCAAAAAACTGTCTTTTTGTATCTCAGTTTCTCTTTAGAATTAACGTAGATTTATTATTATTTTCTGTTTTAACGTGTCTCCTCCCCTCTTCCCAAGGCTGTGCTTCATGCACTGATGTGCAAACCCTCACACTGCCAGCTAATCCCACCAGCTGGAGTAGTATTCTTCTGTGCTGTCTGTCAGACCCCAGATTGGGATCATGTCTATACATTTTTGCATCCAAAGTGCCCAGATTAGGGCCTGGCACAGATGACTGTCTTTAATAGCAACTTCCTGAATGCCAGAACGCACGAATCCATCTCATACCTCATTTTGTCAGGTACTAAATTCTGCCTGCTGAAATCAACCTCCTACAGAGGAAACAGAAGGAGAGAAAGACCTCTCCCAGCCCAGCCTGGAGTCAGAGTCACTGACTGTCCCTCTGCAGGAGGCCAGGCCTAGCTCCATTTATATGTTTGTGGCCCATTGTGATGCTGTATTTTCCCCAAAGCAACATTTCACAGCTTAATGGACTGAAACTTAGAAAATGGCCCCAGAAAAGAGCAAAAAGCCTTAATGTTCTATCAGCAAAACCGAGAAAGCTCAGGAGTAAGAAAAAACAGGCTTTTAAGTATAAAAATAGATTTGAGCAGGTGGAGGAGAGTAAGGGCAGTGGAGCCCACTAACTGGGACTCAAAGAGTTAACCAGGTAAAACCAGAGAGCCAGAAAGGACTCACAGAGTAAATGAGTTAATTAGTTGAGGCTCCAAAGGCCAGGCGCAACTTGGAATGTCTGGATATTCTCCACTATGTCTTCATTGTACCAACCAGATCATGCTGTCATAAAATCTACTTAGCCTGCAAAAAAGGCCCAGCTTATTCTTAAACTATTATTGAGGGCAGCTGTGACTGGGGAGGTCTCTCCCTTCACACCAGGTGAAACCTCAACCTGGATGGGGGAGGGTTCTTGACTCTGAATGAGAAAGAATTTTCCAGTAGGTTGGAAGACTGTAGGTAAGGAAGGAATTCATTAAAGTGAGAATAGCAGAGAATAGCAGCAGGCAGCTGAGAGCAAGAAAGGGGAGGTGGGGAGGGGAAGCTCCCTAAACTCCTGCTTGGCTTGGGCAGACCCCCTTGCCAACTCCTAAACCCGGGGTCACCTGGTGGCCCATGTCTGCTTGGATCTGCACAACGTGGGGACTAGCCCCTACCACCCCAGGATCTGTGGGAGCTGTGGGGCACGGGATGGAATGAGATTATGTTCTGGGAACTTCCCAAAGCAAAGAGAGGAGATTTCCAGGCAGGCTACCAAAGAGCAAGATTAAACAACTGCAGCCCCCTCTGGGCCGCCCAGGTGACGGGAACTTGCAAGTCCAAATCAGCGTAGCCCCTCCCTACTTATCAGGAGTAAAGCAGAGACAGAGTGAAGACTTGGGAATAGAATGAAATAGCAAAGAGACAAAGACGCTTACCACTGGAAGAGCACAGAGACAAAACGCAGTAAGTTGAGCAGTGAGAAGGCTTATTGAAGGGGGAATGTGGGCAACCTCAGAGAAGAGCGCACTAAAAGGCTAGGGATTCAGTCTTTTAAGGATTTTCAGGCATGTGACAAAGGGCCAGGGGTATAGACTTGTAAAATGATCTCAAGATGCTTATCTCCAGTGAGAGACATTATGTCTCCTCCCTTCATTATCAGTCCTCCAGGTAACTGCAAAGTTAACACAAGAAATGTATTGATCTGGTTCCTTCCAGGATAGTGGCTTCTCTCTGGGAATATATCAGTTAAGACTGCCTTGTTTTAAAGTGGGTTGAGTTATTGTCTGTTTTCCAAAGAATATGTTAGGAATCTTACCTCCCAACTTCCTGGTTTTTAAAGTGGAACCTTAGCGTCAAGATGGAACCTCTCCTTCTTACTAGACTGTTTATATCTTGGCTTTTTTCATCATAAGCAGGAAAACTTAATTAGCCATGATGCTTGTCACCTGTCTCTGCCCTATCTCACTATATGCCGTTTTTCCTTTTCTTCCAGCCTTTTAATCAAGTTACTTTGTAACCAGGACAGGAGACAGACCTCCGAAGTGTAAATGAACCTAAGTGGACAAAGAATGCCAAGATCCAGGCCAACACACTCACCTAAATAACCTTATTCCTAAGACAAACTTCAAAGAAATTATAAATCACCTGTACACATCATGCTTTATGCTGAATCCTACCCAAAAAGGCCCTACAAACCCCAGACCCTAAACCCTTAAGCACGCCTCCTTTCTGAAGTTGCCCATACTCCCCTTTCTTTGAGTGTGTTACTCTCTCTGTTCTACTCCAGATAAGTAGGGAGGGGCTGCTGAGAGCTCTGATCTGGGCTTGCAAGTTCCTGTCACCTGGGTGGTCCGACTGCAGCTGTACAACCGTGCTCTTTAGCAGCCTGCCTGAAAATCTTCCTTTGCTTTGGGAAGTTCTCAGAACATAATCTCACCCCATCCTGTGCTCTGGGGCTCCCCCAAATCCTGGGCTGGTAGGGACTCAGTTCCCACACTGCAGATCCAAGTGGGCACTGGACACCATGGGACCCTGGTTTTAGCAGTTGGCAAGGGATTTGCTCAATGCCGAGCAGGAATTCAATGAGCTTCCCTTTGCTGGCTTTGTCTACCTTGCCCACTTTGTCTACTCTGGCCCACTCCTCCCTTGGAGTGTATTCAAATAAAATTTTCCCTCTGCTTTGCTATTATGTCTCTGTCTTTTTTTTAAATAAGTTTATTTTGATATCATTAATCTACAATTAAATGAGCAATATTACGGTGATTACACTACCCCCTTCATCAGGTCCCCACCACTAACCCCATTACAGTCACTGTCATCAGCGTAGTGAGATGCTATAGAATCACTACTTGTCTTCTCTGGGTTGTACTGCCCTCCCCGTGCCCCCCCAACATTACATCTGCTAATCGTAATGCCCCTTTTTCCCTCTTATCCCTCCCTTCCCGCCCATTTTCCCCAGTCCCTTTCCCTTTGGTAACTATTAGTCCGTTCTTGGGTTCTGTGAGTCTGCTGCTGTTTTGTTCCTTCAGTTTTTTTCTCTTCTTATACTCCACATATGAGTGAAATCATTTGGTACTTGTCTTTTTCGGCTTGGCTTATTTCACTGAGCATAATACCCTCTAGCTCCATCCATGTTGTTGCAAATGGTAGGATTTGTTTTCTTCTTATGGCTGAATAATATTCCATTGTGTATATGTACTACATCTTCTTTATCCATTCATCTACTGATGGACACTTAGGTTGCTTCCATTTCTTGGCTATTGTAAATAGTGCTGCGATAAACATAGGGGTGCATCTGTCTTTTTCAAACTGGGCTGCTGCATTCTTAGGGTAAATTCCTAGGAGTGGAATTCCTGGGTCAAATGGTATTTCTATTTTGAGTTTTTTGAGGAACCTCCATACTGCTTTCCACAATGGTTGAACTAATTTCCATTCCCACCAGCAGTGTAGGAGGGTTCCCTTTTCTCCACATCCTCGCCAACATTTGTTGTTGTTTGTGTTTTGGATGTTGGCCATTCTCACTGGTGTGAGGTGATATCTCATTGTGGTTTTAATCTGCATTTCTCTGATGATTAGCGATGTGGAGCATCTTTTCATGTGCCTGTTGGCCATCTGAATTTCTTCTTTGGAGAAGTGTCTATTCATGTCCTCTGCCCATTTCTTAATTGGACTATTTGCTTTTTGTTTGTTGAGGTGCGTGAGTTCTTTATATATTTTGGATGTCAACCCCTTATTGGTTACGTCATTTATGAATATATTCTCCCATACTGTAGGAAGTCTTTTTGTTCTACTGATGGTGTCCTTTGCTGTACAGAAGCTTTTCAGTTTCATATAGTCCCACTTGTTCATTTTTGCTTTTGTTTCCCTTGCCTGCGGAGATATGTTCATGAAGAAGTCGGTCATGTTTATGTCCAAGAGATTTTTGCCTATATTTTTTTCTAAGAGTTTTATGGTTTCATGACTTACATTCAAGTCTTTGATCCACCTTGAGTTTACCTTTGTGTATGGGGTTAGACAGTAGTCCAGTTTCATTCTCTTACATGAAGCTGTCCAGTTTTTCCAACACCAGCTGCTGAAGAGGCCTTCATCTCCCCAATGTATATCCAAGGCTCCCTTATCAAATATTAATTGACTGTATGTGTTTGGGTTGATGTTTGGCTTTTCTGTTCTGTTCCACTGGTCTGTGGATCTGTTTTTGTGCCAGTACCAAATTGTCTTGATTACTGTGGCTTTGTAGTAGAGCTTGAAGTCAGGGAGCGTAATTCCCCGTTTTATTCCTCTTTCTCAGGATTGCTTTGGCTATTTGGGGTCTTTCGTGGTGCCATAGGAATTTTAGAATTATTTGTTCCAGTTCATTGAAGAAAGCTGTTGGTAGTTTGATAGGGATTGCATTGAATCTGTAGATTGCTTTAGGTAGTACAGCCATTTTGACAATATTTATTCTTCCTAGCCAAGAGCATGGGATGAGTTTCCATTTGTTAGTGTCCTCTATAATTTCTCTTAGGAGTGTCTTGTAGTTTTCAGAGTACAGGTCTTTCATTCCTTTGTTAGGTTTATTCCTAGGTATTTTATTCTTTTTGATGCAATTGTGAATGGAATTGTTTTTCTGATTTCTCTTTCTGTTAGTTCATCATTAGTGTATAGGAAAGCAACAGATTTCTGTGTGTTAATTTTGTATCCTGCAACTTTGCTGAATTCAGATATTAGTTCTAGTAGTTTTGGAATGGAGTCTTTAGGGTTTTTTATGTACAGTATCATGTCATCTGCAAATAGTGACAATTTGACTTCTTCTTTACCAATCTGGATGCCTTGTATGTCTTTGTTTTGTCTGATTGCCGTGGCTAGGACCTCCAGTACTATGTTGAATAACAGTGGAGAGAGTGGGCATCCCTGTCTTGTTTCCGATCTTAGATGAAAAGCTTTCAGCGTCTCGCCGTTAAGTATGATGTTAGCTGTGGGTTTGTCATATATAGCCTTTATGATGTTGAGGTACTTGCCCTCTATACCCATTTTGTTGAGAGTTTTAATCAGGAATGGATGCTGAATTTTGTCAAATGCTTTTTCAGCATCTATGGAGATGATCATGTGGTTTTTGTTCTTCTTTTTGTTGATGTGGTGGATGATATTGATGGATTTTCGTATGTCTCTGTCTTTTAATTCTTTGTTGCAGCAGGGCCAAGGACTGAGAATAAACTCAACCCGTAACAGAAGGACATCCTAAGCCATTTTCCTGCTCTCCCATTTCTGGTGACCTTGACTTCCTTTCTTCTAAGAGACGCTGAAGTTTTTCTAAGAGATCCTTCCTCTAGGTCTGGGAGGTCCTCTTCCAGGGAGCAGGGGGCTTGCATGTGAGCACTGCCAACCGGACATGGGGTTTGCCCCATTGTCACAGGGCGCCTCAGACGTTCTCCTTGGGTTGGCTGTTAATCCACAAGGGCCCGCAGTATCTGGGTCCTGGGTCCTGTGTCCTGCTTCTCTCCACACATGCCCACTGCTCCAGGCATATGCAACTGTCTTATATGCCCTGAAATCCAGGCACAGTTGTTTCCAATGATTTCTTTTTTTTTCCTTCAGAAAATAGGGAGTTACCATATATTTGCTCACATCCCTCAAAGAACTCTCCCATTTCTTTTTGCTTTGATTATTAACAGCAAAATCACTAGCAGGGGGATGCACATTAGCCTCCCATGAGCTCAGTTAATGCAAGCTTAGGATGCTTACAGAGGCCACCTGCCTGAATAGGGGGAAAAACCCAAGGCAAAAAAGCTCCATGTAGATACAGCAAATTATTCTGAAGGCCTCTAATCTCACCTCTTGGATATTATGGTAAACAAGCTTTTTACATACAATTTAAAAAGAATTCACTCTTTTGGTTATGTTGTTGAGATCCCAAAGATAAAGCTACAGAATAAAAAGAGAAAAACTCTCCTCCTATTAAGTGAATGGGTGTCTGGGACTTGGGAAAATATTTCCAGTCACAGTAGCCTACGGACTCCACAAGGGCTACAGCCCTGTGACTCAGCGGGGCCAGACGGTGACCTGCTTCAGGGAGGCTCTCATGGACCCGGAAAGTGGCCCTGGCGGTGACAGGCAATGACACCGAAGGCACATGAGAATTTTTAAAAATTTGTTTTCATAAATATATGCAAGTGGGTAAAAAGCACTCTGATAATTATACACTTTTAGGTGAATCTGAATATGTGTGTCAAATTAAAGCAAAAGAAATTAACATTCTATGTCCTTCATTGACTAACTCACACATGTTCTTCATGGGTCAGATTTTTCACTGGATGCAGGCGCATTTCCAACACGTGCTCATCCCTGAACCCAGCCAATTTCATGCCTCAACCCCCTTCCACGTGCTGGTTCTCTGCCGAGCACTCCTCCCTCACCTCTTCCACTTCCAGTTACTATGCAGCCTTAAAATGAGGACAAATATCAGAGGCTCCTCTGAGAGCCTCCTCCCGGCTCACTGTGCCCAGGCTTCCCTCCATCCTACCACTGGTCTGCTTCTCCTGTTCATTTATCTGTCTTCTGCTCGGTACCCAGAACTGCTGAAGGGCTGGGAACACATCGTATACCTCATCGTTGTCCCGCAGCCCATGTCAAGATCTGACGTGCGGCAGAGGTGCAATGGATGTGCGACGAATGAAATAATAAATGCACTGGCGAGCAGTGCACAGATGAATCAATGGTGAGTGATTCAGTGTAAGGACGACTTCAGGGGAGCTTCGCTGAGCACGCAGGGAACTTCTCTAAAGAAGATGCCCTCCTGGGCAAAGCCAGCTTTTCTGAGTTGTGGTAGCAGGTGAATTGAGGAAGAAACTGGTATTAATCAAAGGGTTTCCCACTTCCTTGGTCCACAGCAAGATGCAAACCCTGCCTCCCCTGCTGTGAGTGTCAAGAGATTGGTGGCAATGAATTACGACCTCCAGGGCTGGCCTGGCCCATAAAACCTTGTTTACCATGTACACCAAGGATTTGGCACTTAGAGGGAGGGACAGTCACCAGACTGAGGAGTGTGGGTCGCCAAATGGCTGTGTGGATCAGAACTCCCCACCCAATCATGCCCATTAGACTTACTGTGAATGAAAACATTTATTGGGTTAAGCAGCTGAAATTTGGGGATCATCTGTTACCACAATTAGACAAATTACAGAACACTGCTTAGATCGATGGCTCTGCCAGTAGAGGGCCAGTGTCCTTTACAACTTCATTTAACCAGCAAGTGTTTACTAAGCATCAGCCATGTGGCAACATCTTCCATCTCAAAGGTCAGAGTCACAGAGCCTTCAGCTAAGGGACTGCGGGACTGAGGAATGTGGAAATGGACTGTGGGGATGAGATACCCTGACAGCAAAATTCTGCATGGTCCCTTTCTAAGTATGACCCCTGGAACCCCCAGTTTGCTTGGATAAATACTTGCCTTGGCTCCTAGAGGTCCAGGTAATCCAGGTGGCCCTCGAAGACCCTGGAGAAATGAATGATACAAGGACAATCGTGGGACACAAATAAGCATCTGCCTGCCCCACATGAGCCACGAGGCATGGCCCCTGTGCCGTGGGTGCCTGAGATGGACGGAAGTCCCCCCATGGCCTGTCTTGTACAAAGGAAACAACCTGTTTTCGAGCCACAAGTCCCTTGGGTGTGGATTCTCACTGCCACCCTCCACCTGTGGGTGAGTCTGAGCAAATGCCTCCGTTTCACTTAGGCTGCTTTCCCACCCACGATCCTCATTCTAGAGGCCCCCCAAACAAGGCCAGGCTGGGTTTCAAAGACGGCCTCATCTGATCCCAAGGCCTGATGTCTTTCCCCCAAGAGCTGGGGGAACCAGTGAGAAAGGTCTTCGGTTTGGGGCTGTTGGGTTTTGCCTGCTGTGGCCAAGACTAGAACCACGAGTCTTTGGGGAAGTGCTGACTGAGAGAGGAGAGGGGAGAAGGGACGGCCCAGTCCCTGTGGGCTCACAGCCAAGCTCTGCAGCTCTGGTTCACCTCTCCGCACCTCCCACCCCCCATCTATAAACTGGGGTTAACGGCACTGCTGTGGTCTGAGCATGTGTGGGCCCTCAAAGCTCCTGTTAAGTGCTCGGCCCCATGTGACGGCAGGATGAGCGCCTTTATACAAGGGACCCCAGAGCCCGCTGCCCCTCCACCGTGTGAGGACACAGCGGGCAGTGTGCAATCCACAAAAATTCTCTCACCAGAACCTGAGCGTGCTGACATCCTGAACGCGGACGCCCAGCCGCCAGAACTGTGGAAAATAAATTTCTGTTGTTCATAAGCCACCATTTTATGGTGTCTTGTAGTATCCCAAATGGACTATAGCAAGTACTCGAAGTCTCACGGTGGTGTGAAGAGTAAGCATAAGGCGCTTAGTGCCCAGTACATAGAAAATGCTACCCCAGTTAGTAGCATAAATGTTGGCTGAGTGCCACATTCTAACGCTATTACGTCTATTACCTCCCTCCATTCTTGGGAGGTACGTGCTAGCATCATTCACATTTCAGTATTAAAGGAAATTCACATTAGGATTAGAAATCAGGATTGAGACACAGAGAATTTGAGTCCTTTGTCCAAGGTCACACAGTGAGTTGTTCTGACTTGAACCTGGGTCTGTCTGTCCCTCTATGAGGTCATGAGCTCTTGAGAGCGAGATGTCATGTTCACTGCTGTCTTCAGCATCGAGCACAGAGCCTGGCTCAGAGTGGGCACTGGAGAACTGAGGGAGATGGCATTCTTGGCCCCAGCTCCTCACCCCCCTTCCTATGAGAGCCTTATAAACATCCACCCACTGGCAACAGGCCCACAAGACCTCTCCTGGGGATCCACATGCCTGCGCCCTTGACATTGAGCTTGGCCACGTGGCACAGGCGCTGGCATGTGAGCAGCATGGTGCACAGGATGCACAGGCACCAGCTTTAAGAGCCACGCGTGTCTCTGCCATGACAGCACATCTCAGTCATGGGTTTTTCCTCTAGCCTGGGGTCCAGAAAGAGCAGACAAGCAGAGCAGAGCCATCAGTGTATCACACAAGTGCCTTTTGTTAAGGGTCAAAAGTCATTAGGATTTCAGGGTTCTTTGTCACTGTGGCAAAACTTACTAATACATCTCACTTTCCATTCACGACATACTGAAATGTTTCCAAGTCTCCATGTACATAACACCCTCACATGTTTGTGCATGTAGTCTGTTTGCTGGAACACCCCTCCCTGGGCTATTCTGCCTGAAGATCATTTCTTCTCAGCTTTCACTTTTTGCACAAATGCCACCTGTTCCATGAGGTTTCCCCTGCCTTCCCACTTGGACCTCCAAGCCCCTTCTCTATGTGCGCACACATGACTGGCTGAGCTATGTTTATCTCTGTGCATGTCTGTCCCTCACTAGATCATGAACATCTCAAGGTCACAGACTCTAACCCATTCGGTGTCCCCAGCACCTGGACCACAGTCTGCACCCAACAAGCGGTCCCTGACACCTTGGCCTGAAATACCCTAGAGCTGTTTGCCTAGTTATGGCTCAGTTTCTGCAAAGTTTGGCCCGTGAGTCCTTTTTCCCCCTCCATTTTCCTTTTGAATTCCAGCCTGGTTGTCATGGCAGAGAAACCCTCGGACCTGACACTTACCGGCTCTCCATCTTTGCCCTTTCCGGGTGGCCCAGGGAGCCCAGGGGTGCCAGGATCTCCCCTGGGGCCGGCTGTTCCAGGGCGCCCTTCTTCGCCTGCTGCTCCCTGGAAAAAAAAGGAGACAGTTTCCAGGATCAGTGGCATGCAGAGGGAGGGTAAGCTTTTCAGTGTGAGCCAGCCTCAGGGAGGTGGCAGGCTTCCTGGCGATGCCCTGACTGGTTCAGCAACACCATCCCTTCCACGAGCACAGAAAGATGGGCTGTATAATGTATAGGGTGGACCGTGTCACCCAAATTAGTTGTGTTGAAGTCCTAAGCCCCGTACCTCTATTTAGAAATCCAGACTTTGCAGATGTAATTAGTGGAGTTAGGCTGAGGTCATACTGGAGCAGAGTGGCCCCTAATCCAGTACGACCAGTGTCCTTATAGAAAGGGGACATTTGGACCCAGGTAAGCACAGAGGGAAGACAGTGTGCAGACGGGGGCGAAGGCATCCCTGATCTCCATCAAGGAATTGGTTCTGGGACGGATCCTTCCTCCAGGTCTTCAGGAGAAGCCAGCCCTGCTGATACCCCAACCCAGGGCTTCCAGACACGGGGAGAGTGGGGAAGCCCCCCCATAGCTATCCTTATCACAGGAGCCTCAGCAAGGGCATTAATACAATGCAGAGCCCGGGAAGGGCAAGGAGAGTGGTGGGTTCTAGTCCAACTTCCACCCAGAGCAGGAAGCCATCAGGTGTGTCTCTTACAGGAAGTCCTCCCATCTCTGCTTGAACTCCTTCAAGAGCTGAGAGCTCATCACTTCCCTAGACTGTCCATTCCTTTACTGGATAAACCTACTACACATCCAGCCAAGACCGTCCTCTCTGAAATCTTCCAGGCGTTTGACACTCAAACCTGGAGTTCTGCAGGCAAAAAGTCTCAGTCCTCTTCCAAAGTGGGCTGGGGCAGGGCATGTGAGCTTGCCAGGAACTTGCGAGGCAGAGAGCTGGGCACTGAGCAGCTCCAGGCAAATGCTCTCCCTTGCTGACCACAGTGGGAGCCTGTATGCGGCCCTGGCCGCAGAATACGGGGTTCCCTCTCCCAGCTGAGGGCCGGCTCAGCTTCCCCAAGCCTCAGGCCAGGACTGGACTCAGTAAGAGACACAAGGCATGCTGGCCGCACATTTTTACCACTTTGCAGAGCACTGTCTGCCTTCCAAATACAGCCGGGCTCCTTGGCCCTCTGCCTGGGCCTCTGCTCAGGTAAGGTGGGGGTTTGGCTCCCCCTAGAGGGAGAATGTGATTATTCTCCTCTGTGCTCAACCGGATCCAAAAAACCTCGCGCCCGGTGGTCACCCCTTCTAGGTTAGCAATGTCCTGCTTATAACGTGTACAAAAAGTAGCCCAGCCCTTCAGACGGGGTATAATCAAGGCAAAGCAGAGGGACCAGAGTTCCTCCACCCCAGCTTAACCTGGTGGTCTACTTTTATTACTGCAGTCTAAGATGGTATTGTCTGTTTAAAACAAAAAAATGTAGCACTTACATTGAATAGGGGGCATTATCGAGTTTATGATCAATTAATACTCCAGAAACCCAAGATATTTTCCACAGGGTGGTTCGTCATTTTTTTTCTCTGAGGCGTGTTTTAAAAGTGAGACTTCCCACCAAACTGCAAATGTTGCCATCTTGCCATCTATTCCTGTTAAATTCGGCCCAAAAGACAATGATCACTCCTTGAAAAGGTTCCAGGCAAAGCGGACTGAAAAGGATTCCGATTAAGAAGCTGAGGCACTTGTGTGCTGGGAAGGGGCCTCTGAGGAAAGTCTGCTGGGAGCTGGCAGGACAACTGGGGCACCTGCCCCTGGATGTGAAACTGCTTGTGTGAGGATATGGGGACAGTGCGTCTCCATCGCCCCCTGTCACTGCCTCTGCGGGTGCGTCAGTCCTTCAGCTGGTCCTTACAAACTGACATCAGTGTATCATTGTTCCCACTTTACAGATGAGAAAATTCAGGTCCATAGAGGGGGCCTCAGATCGAGGTCCCTCAGCCTTGGCATTACTACCAATGAGGATGGACACTGTGTGTTGAGGGGAGCTTTCCTGGGACAGAGATTTTTAGCAGATTCCCTGGTTCTGCCCACTAGATGCCAGCAGCAGTCTTCACCAGCAAACATCGGAAGCAAGTCCTAAAACGCAAGGTCAGAGAAATATGAAATGGGATGTCAGAGGGCTGTGATCCTCCTCCTCTGCCCCTGGGTGTTGGTGTTTGGGGGGACGCCATGCCTCTCTTCGTCTTCATAAAGCGCTTCCTTACAGTTTGGGACGTCTTACTGTGCACACAAAGGTGTGGGATAGATACGCTTGTGCATGACATTGAGAAGAAAGCAGGATTTGGAGTTGGGAAGACCTAGCTCTGTGGCCACCAGCTGTGCGATGCAGATCACAGCCAACAACCTCCCAGAGCCCGTCTCCGCTTCGGTCAGATGGGGGCCTGTCCGACTCACAGGGCTGTCAGGAGGGCTAAGTGAGATGGCCGCCCTGCCTTTGCTCTCCATTCGCTGGGGAAGTCACTTCTGCCCCAGGGGTCCTAAACCAGCCTGAACAGCGTGGCTTCCTTTGGTGCTTCTTAGGAAAGTGAGACCAGAAGCCATGTGCTGAGATGGCACTTACCTTCTCACCGCGCTCCCCCTCTTTCCCAGGGGGGCCTCTGGTGCCAGGGGGGCCCTGAAAAAGATACGTTGTTGACATGTGACGTTCAAGATGGCTGCCACACCCGTGCACATCAGACACAGTCTGCCTGATGCTCTGCCCCGCCCCCAGGCTGTCACTCTCAGAGGGCAGGGCAGGGCCTAGAGTGGACACCCAGGGAGGACAAGGATGGCCTCAGAACACAGGCTTGGCATCAGAGGGCTGCTCCCCCACATCTATCATCTCCCAGGGACTGACTTTGGGATAGGGCTCAAGTCCGGTGGCCCACAGACACCCCAGGAGGGAAGCGGGGAAGTGAGGAAGCAGAGGGTGCCCAGGGACAGCACATTTGTACAAGTGGAGCAGGGTCCTTCTGGGGGAGCCCACACGGGACATGCCCTCGGAGGGGCTCCCCCAGGGTGAAGGGCAAGGAGCACACACTGTCCACTTGGGGCTCCTTCGGGGTCTACTGGCCACATGCCAGGCGGCTGGACAACTCGGTCCCTAGAAGCCAGGGGACAGCCTCGGGCGAAGGCGCACAGGGCTGGCACCTGGAAGCCAGTGGCACACACGCCGGTGGGTGGTGGCCCGAGGCAGGCAGCCTCTGCGGCCACCACTACTGACGGGGACTCAGCCTCCTGTGCCCTCATTTCCTCTTGTGTGGATGGAGGAATAATAGCATCCCACCTCCCAGGGCTGTGAGGATTCAGTGAATTAACAGGTGTGAAGTACTAAGAACAGGGCGGGCACATCATGAGTCCTCTGCAACGTATGATTTCTATCTTAAGGGCTGATGACCTCAGTCTGTTTTAGGAGGACGGACTCTGTTGCCCTTGATTGATGCCGTTGGGTGGCTTATGGCTCAACGTTAAAGTTGAAACCAATGTCTACACTGGATCAAAGCTCGTCCATTGTAGACACAGGGAGCCTGCCTGGGAGATGAAGAATCTCAGCCCATCAGGTGCAGCGGGGTGTCCAGGGTGGGCCAGCACGGTGCACACTCTCCGCTTTGAGGATGAAAAGCCAAGGCCTCTGGAGCGGCCTGCAGAGGCCGCCTGGCCAGTCAACGGCAGAGCCGTGCTGGGAATCCCGGTGCCCTGACAGTCAGGGCCTCTGACTTCCTTGGGCTCGTGCTCTTTGTTCTAAGGCAAACTCCGGCTGATTGCAACGTCGCTGATGTTTACAGGCTTTCGACAGTTCTCCCAACTCCACTGGCAGCCTGGAGGTCTCACGGGCTACCTAGCACCCTAGGTTGGTTGATTCCTAGGTGACCTTGATTGGGACATCAGCTTCTCCATCCGTAAAATGGGAGGAAGGACGCCTCCACCTCTGAGTCCCCTGGAGGACGCGTTAACGTGATGGGGGCACTGGGAGCCACACCAGTGTTGGGGTCCTTGCCCCCACCCCCAATTACTCACCGTGCTTCCTGGGGGGCCGCTGGGACCAGGGGGCCCTACAGGTCCAGGACTGCCCTGCTCAGAGGAAGAAGTTGAGAAAGGCCTGATGGATTAATGACAAATAGTTGTACCCCCGCCGTCTCTCTCTGAACCTGCCCTCTGTTCACTTGGCTGTGATTGGCTGGGACTCCTTCTCACCTGAAACTCCCCCCGCAGATGAGATGAATGCTTCTTGTTTGGAGCACCTCGACTAGCTAAGCTTCAAATCAGTAGGATTCTGAGAGCACAGAGGCGGGAGACAGGAGGGCAGGAAGATCCTTAAGGCCAAGGCATGCAGGGGACGGAGGTGGGCTGTGTGTGTGTTGGCTTTGACTGGAGAATCAGGGAATGCTTCCCAGAGGAAGTGGATTTGAACTCAACATTGATGGCTGGGCAAAGACTCCATGTGAGATGTGGGTGAGGACATTCCAGACGGCCAGCATCAGGGAGATGGGGAAGCAGGGAACCTTCAATGTACTGGAGGCCTCCTTCTAGGCCCCCTTGCTTACTTCTCTCCAGACTGCTCTGTCCAGGACTCTCTCCACTAGCAGGAAGAGTCTGCCACCTGTCCCCTCCTCTGTGACATACCCTCAGGTCACTGCCCCTGGCTGGTCCTGTGCCCACTCAGCCACATGCATGGACAGCCAGGTACACCCGGTCAGTGGTCCCAGGGACACCTGCCCACTGCTGCAATTCCTCTACCCGTCGCCATCACCACATCCTGCCTCCTGCAGGCTCCGCAGAGGAGCTGGAACTCTAGCCAGCTCTGTGGAATGAGGACCATCCCCACCGAGATTTGGGCCCCGAGGGAGGCACGACAGGAGAAGCAGGAGCTCTTGGGAGGCTGGAGAATGTGTGTCTGTGGATGTGAACATGGCACATCACAGAGTAGTTACTCATCTGTGAATGGGCGTTTGTGAGTGCATCTGTGTGTGTCATCTGAGTACGTGTCGAAGGGGATTTCTTTCATGGGCTGGGCTTGTAGAAGCCCTGAAATGCTGGGATGTTGCAGAGGACAGCATGTCTCCCTTGGTCCCTGCTGCTCAAAAGGCCCCCCTCCATCCTGGCCAACTACTCCAGTGTGGATTTCACTCTCTCGGCACCTTCACTCCAGTTACTCCAGAGCTGAGGGCCAAGGGTCAGCTGCCCAGCCTCCCTTCTGAGGGCCCCAGGGGGCAGGCGGGGCACGAGGACTCACTGGATTTCCAGCTGCTCCAGGGGCCCCGTGTGTGCCTTCCTGTCCCTTGGCACCCTGCACGGGAAATAAAAGGGAGAGAAGACATCACAGGTAAAGCTGTCATCCCCATGCAGGGACGTCTGGGGACGTCCAGGGACACCAGGCTCACCAAAAGCAGTTGATTCAAACTGACAGGACAGCGGCAGGTCTAGAGGTGCAGAGATCACAGGCTCCCGGCCTCCCCTGCAGGTGCTGGCATCTTATTCCATCTCAGCACCCAGGACACAGGTATCAACATGGACACTTCCATCTTTATGTCAGAGGGGCTCAGGGGCCTAGGGGCCTAGGCAGCCAGTGGTCCTGTGGACGCTGGGCCCAGGCAGGTCCCTCCCAGGGGAACCCAAGCAACTGCCCGGTAAAAAGGCAGTTAAGAAGCCAAAGTGAGAAAAGTAACAACAAAATAAAAATACTAATACACACTGGGTATCTTTTCAACCAGAGCTGCCAATCAGGGAGGGGAGGGCGGAGGGCTCTCCTCACACCTGGAAAGCCTTAGGGAACCAGAACACCCATGGCTTGAGCATGGCTACCGGATCAGAGAAGGCAAAGCACGCTGGCAGCCGAGCGTGCCTCACCCAGCACTTTAGGGACAGTAATGACAGCCAGGGCTCCCGAGGCTGCCCCAGGGGCTGCATTTTGGGGTGCTCTGTGAGGGCCCCTGAGGCCCCTGGGGCGCTGGGTGCCAACACCTGGGCAGAGCCCCTGGCAGGCAGCCCTGAAATGCCAGGTGAGGGGGCCCGCAAGGGTGTGGAGGGTCAGAGCCTGGGGCAGTTGTCTGCCTCTCAGAGCCACCTGGTAGAGGGCGGGTTTTCTTACCGGTGGTCCAGTGGGTCCCCGAGGCCCCAGTTCTCCGGGACGGCCCTGAGAGCCCTACAAGAAACCACCCATCAGCAAGCGAGGTCACATGGGCAATGGGGGTAATCGGAGGCCCACGGAGGGGTCATCCCTGGAGCCCTGAGGGAGGAGGAGGGGCTGCATCGGGTTTAGGGCGCCTCACGTAGGTGGGCTGCGCGGTTCAGCTCTGTGGCTGCCCAGCTCCTGGACATCCGAGTCCCTCTCTAAACAGGGTGAGGGGCCGGGTTTGGGGTGCAGGGTGCAGAGCAGAGGCCGCTCACCTGTTCGCCGGGATCGCCCTTCTCTCCTTTTGGCCCTTGTTCTCCCTGTGGGTGGGAAGCAGAGTAGAGCAGAGGGGCTTGCCTGGCCGCAGACGCCTGTGCCCTCCAGTCCCTCGGCTGCACCTGGCCCGCTGCACCCATCTGAGGCTGCGTCCCCGCCTGGTCCCTTCCTTCCCGCTGCACTGGGGCTCTCCCGGGTCCTACTCCTCCTCCTTGTTTACAGTCAGGAAACACTTTGCCAGGAAAATGGCCCCACACTGGGCCAAGCAGTCCTCTCAGGGACTCACACAGCAGTGCTCCCTCCTCTATGGTACCCGCTACAGGAGCAGTTCTGTGCTTGTCTAGTTTGAGTCCTGTCCCGTCCAGCCCAGAGGCCAGCAAGGGCGGAGCATCAGTGCGCAGGGATGGAAAGAATCCCGAGAGGTGGAGGGACCTTTCCTGGCCGAGGAGCCCAGCCCCTTTCTGTCTTGATGGAGAAACTGGGGAAGGGGCTTTGCTCCAGGGCCAGTCCTCTGGGGACAGACTGAGGATTGAACTCTGGACTCTGACGGCCTGAATGACGTGTGTAACTTTTGCTAAAGAAGAGATGAGACAGCCTGGAAAGGGGTGTGTTGTGTCTGGAGTGGCCCGGCCTGGAATATCTAACAGGGAGCAGGCAGGTCATTCTCTTGAGCTGCTGGTGTCACCTCTGGGGTTCCCAGCACACCTCCTGGGAAGGTTGCAGGGACAGGAGACCCTCTCCCTGCCCTTCCAGGTGACCGGGAGAAGGTGGGCATGTAGGAGGCTGCACCAAGGGCAGACCCAGAAGGGCTTATGCCTCTGTGTTTCCATAGCTGACAGCCATCAGAGGAGAGGGGCACGGGCAGCAGACCAGGTGGGAAGGGCCCCAGCATGAGACCCAGAAAACTGGCCTGGGCCTTGGGCTCTAGGTTGCTGGCTGTATCACCTCGGAAAAGTATTTACCTGTAGTGGTCTCGGTGTGCATACCTGCAAAATGCACAGGTGTTTTCTGTGTCATATGGGGGAGGAGCAGGGGGCACAGAGAAGGTGCAGCAGAGATGAGCCCAAAGGGGAAGTCGGGGGAATCTGTGGAGCTCTCTGGGGAGAGCAGAGTAACAGTCAAAGTAGGTGCAGCGGCCCTGCCTTGCCTTGGCTGTGTGTGGCTCTTTCTCAAGGAGTAGGACCTGGCATTGTCCAAAAGGGCCACAGGCTGCTTAGGGGTCAGGCCCCCATCTGCGGAGCGGCCTGCGGACAGATGAGATGTGCATTTGCTTTGAACATAAAAGGGAGTTCTGCATATATGGGCATATGAAAGCAAAGGCTTTGAAGACTAAGGGTCTGGGGAGGGTCCTAGAAGCATCTCATCTAGAAGGCATGTTCTAAAATGAGTCAGGGGCAGGTGCCCTAAATCTTTAGCTGGTGGAGAAGCCAGCACAGGCAGAGCACTTTGCGGGTGTCCACGCCTTTGCCTCTGCACACACGGCGGGTTCAGGAGCCTTGCCCCAGGGGCTCCTGCCCGCCCCTTCCCCCAGTTATACCTGCATGACCTGGCCGCCTTCCTCACTCCTGCATCAGCTGTTGCATGTACTCTGCACGGTCTACCTCGGAGAGTTGTGACCCGGCTTAAATGGAACTGCTGTTGCAAAGTGCCGCACGGCTGACACAGGAGGCTTCCACAGATGCCTATTCATTCCTTCTTCTAGAACCTCTGTTTCCAACCAACTCAGAACACATTCTGGCTCCATTCACCAGAGACAACAATACCTTTACTCCTAGCATGTTTTCTTCCTAGAAAATTTCCTGTAGTGGGGATTTGCAACACTCTTTGACCACACAAGCCAAACAAAGGGCTTAGGGCCCTACCTCAGGGGTGTGCTGGAAGAAGCTGGGGGAAGGGATTTTTGTCTTTTCTGCCAGCTGGGGAAGGGGTTGTAGGTGGAAGGCAGGCAGGCTCAGGACCCACGAGTGGTCAGGCCAGTCAGAGGAAGGACGCTGGGGACTCATAGGCAGGATGCTCAAGCCACTTCCCGGCAGGCTGGGAGTCAGGGGGCAGAGCCTTTGTTACGGGGGCACATAGTAGGTGCACATCAATGGTTGGCAAATGCATGAGCCTGCAGGCTGCTTCCTCCCCTTGACTGCCCCCACAGTGACATCAGCCATGTGAACACTTTTTCTGGGCTGTCATCTCCACAAACTCAGCTGGGCAGCCTGGAAGCTCCTTTGCAGACTTGAGGGAGTGGAGTCAGGCCTCCCCAGAGCCTTCTCAAGAAGGCTTCTGAACCACCTACTGCCACCCCAGGTACAAAACCACTCTTGAGTTCTCAGTGGTAATTTCCCCAAGCCTGAGGCGGCCTGTCCCTCCTTCCTGCAGCTAAGGAACAGGTTTCTGCTCCTATCTGACATCTCCAGATCTGCACAGCGTCTAATGGCCCCACTTTGTTCCCCACAAACTGCCATCCCGGCACCTCGAGGCCTCCCTAGGTGGGACCCGGAGACTCCTCGACTCCAGAGCACGGGGGTCCGCACTTTCCCTTCCAGGCGGCCTCCCCCTTCCCATCCCCTTTCTTCACTTTGGGGTAAACGTTACCACCCCTCCAAATCTCCCCCACCTGCCCTGTGTGCTGAGACCCAAAAGGCACGTGCCCGAGGAGAGCACGGAGGAACACACAGAACACCTTTCAAAGCCACCAGCACAAATACGGCTACCAAGGCGATGAGGCCAGACCCGAGAGGTCCATGCAATAAACCACAATGGATCTTTTTTTCCTCACAGACACCATCTCCTTGCTTTGTATCTGAAAGGGGCTTCTTGGTTCCTACAAAGTTCAGACCCTGCTGGGAGCCAGCGCCTGGGATCCCAAGGGGTGCAGGCCGGCTCCTAGCTCCTGCTCATGTGCTTTCCCACTGAATGCCTTGGAAATCATCTTGTATGGAGTGACCCCTTTAAGGAGAAGCCGGGCATGCAGGTTGGCCTCAGGCTGAGGGCCTTGGGGTCGGCCTGAGGGAGGGTGACCCAGAGGACAGAGAGGCAGGGAGGCAACATATGAGTAGAGGTGGTCCCGGAAGAGGGAGACGCCAGGTAGTAAGTATGAGGCAGCCCCCACCTGGGTGAGCACTGAACCTCAGCAGCAGGCCCCCCCCACTGGCCAGGGCCTTACAGCTGACAGCTGTCTCAATCCCACCTCCAAGATCTCTGAGCCACAAGTCATCACCTGTGAAATGGGCACATCTGGACACCCCCAGGGATGGGCTGCCAGCACTGTGCCGGCTGTGGTGGTGATGGTGGCGGGGGGGGGCAGGTGTTCTCACGCTCTGTCCCTTTGAGTCCTTCTCTTGAGAGAAAAAGGGGCACAATGAAGCCCCCAAGCCTGTTCTTTCCTGCAGGCATCTTCCAGCGTCAGGAGCCCACCCTTCCCCGGGAGGGCTCGCCTCCAAGGAGCTCAAGTCTGTCCTCCGTCCACCAGGAGCTCGGCGCCCAGCTCAGTCTCTCTACCTGCTCCATTCTTTACCGTAATTTACAGGATTCCTTTTTGCTTTTTAAGTTGTATCTATGTAACACTGAATGCAGAAGGAACTACTGAAATGTGGGTGTTGCCAAGCCTCTCTTGACCAAGCGGGTCAAGCCCAGTAACAGAGGAAGCACGTCTCTGAGAACCAAGGAAACAAACAAGGGCCACTTTCCAGCCCCAGGGTTGCCGAGAGCATAAGGACCCCGAATCACGCACTTTCACAGAAGCTACTGTGCACGAGAGGAGGAGCGGGTCCTGGAGGCTGCTGTGGCCTGAAGGGTGCTCTTCGCCCAGGGCTTTGGTGTTTGCGGAAAGCCGCAGCTCCCCCTCCATCGGCCACATCCGGAAGCCGCTGGTCCCACACCCTCTGCACTGTCTTAGACCTGGGTGCCCTCAGGGCCCTCCAGTCTCTGGCCTTCTGGTCCCCTCACTGCCGACATCCCCCGCGATGGCCTCACTCTGCCCTTTAATCATCTGCCATCACATGATTCTGCTCTCCTCCAAACCAGCAGAGGCCCTCCGTGTAATGAAGCATTAAGTTTCACAAAAGACAGATTTGGCCTGTGTCCCCAGCTACTGGGAGGTGACCTCTAGGCCTCCGGAGCGTCCTACCAGACACTGGAGCTGGTTCCTTGCAGGCCCATTCCCACCAGCTCCAGGACAAGGCCTGGAGGCCCAGATGCCCGGCAGTGACTTGCACGGTGGGGCTGAGAGTCAGGGCCCAGCCCGCCCGGCCCCCAGAGCACACAGGGGTGTCACAGGCCAGGCTGAGGGCACAAAGCCACGCTGAGGGGCCCCTCTACTTACTGGCATTCTCGGGTGCGGTGTGAACAGGGAGGCCTGAAAAGGAAACCACAGAAATGATTATTCTAATAGTCATATTCATAGTGTCCAATTTGACAATTAGAATCCTGTATTTGCTTAAAGTCCTGGAGCCCTTTTCCAGGGAGGGCAGGAAAGCATACTGTTTAGATGTGGGGGCCCTGGAGTCACAGGGCCTGAGCTCACACCCCGCCTAAGCTGTGTGGCCTTGGACATGTGTCAGCTTTTATGTCCTCATTGGGAAAATGAGGATGAAATAGCCCCCATTCAGAGTGTGGTAGGGCCGAAATGGAACAATCCGTGGAGGTAATTAGAGCCCTGGGCCCTGGGTCCCTCCATCAGAGTCCCCTTTTCACTATGAGCATCTACTGCTCATGCGAGAAAGGAGCCCAGGGTGAGAGCCCAGCTTCTGGGGTGTGCAAAGCCCCAGGGGCTGGCTCCCATGTGGCTGGCCAGCCATATACCATCCCTGTGGCCAGGGTCAGGCCTTCTCCAGCCTCAGACTTCTGCACCTGCTGTTCCTGTTGCAGGACCACGCACACCCTCCCCCCTTTACCTACTGCACTGAGGCCTGCCCTTGGGGGCACCTTTAAATGTCATGTCTTCGAGAACCCTTCCCACTCCAACACCCAAATATTACCTAGGCCCCCTTGTTGGTGTCCTACCTGCATCCTGTTCTTTTCCTTGAGAGCATTTACTGTAATTTAATAAATGTTTGTCTGGGCCACGGTGTGACCACAGTTTATCTCCCTGATGAGTCTATGAGCTCCATCAGGTCCAAACCTTGCCAATGCCTGGCTCACAACTGGTGCTCAGAAAAAAACAATGATGGGACAAAGGGACATTGTGCACACTGTCCAAAAACACAAGGAATTCAAAATGGAAGGGAAAGACTGAAGTTTCCTATACCTTACCCTCCACATTCCCAGTCCCAGTCTCTTCCTTGGAAGAAAACACTGTTTTTTAGTTTAGCACATTTTGGGATGCTTTTCTATGTATTTCCACACAGTTATGAATGTATAGGAATACATAACTTTGCATGAGAATTACACAAATAGTAACAGCAAGCACACTGTTATTCATAGTTGTTTATATTTATTAACACACCTCTTCTTCACGGCAGCCCTAAGAGGTGGGTGGTCTGTGTTTGCCCTGCTTTATGAGAAGAGCATTGGAAGGCAGGGGCGCAAACCGCTCGGTGACCCCCACAGCTAGGGAGAGATGGAGCAGGGGCCACAAGGCCAGTGGGCTGCAGAGCCCATGTTCCTGGCCTCGTTTACACACACGTTAACAAATTAGTTTCTCCACTTGATTTTTTAATTTATCTTTTCATATACATAGTGTGTGTGCTTATTTTTATAAACAAAATTTCCATGATGTGGGTATTTTGTGGTTTATTTAATTCCAAATATCAGCATCCATTTTCCTGCCTACTTGCCAACATTACCTTGTTACCAGTCTTAAGAATTGTGTAAGACCAGTCTGACTCTAAATGTGGTTCTGGGACTCTTCCAATGCCCCCATGGGATGGGTAAGTCTTCCTTTGATGGGCATGTGTGTGGAGGAGGTTGAGCTTAGAATGATGGACGTACATAAGAACCACATGGTAAGACTCTTTGCCACACCGCCCATGGGGTTTCTGGGTGTCCAAGCTCTTATCTCCTGGCCTCCCTGCTTTGGCCAGCGGCTGACCCATCCCTGCTTGCCCAGGATGGCCAGCAGCTGGGGCATGTTCAACTTCCCTGAAACTGACTGATCAGAGCCCAGAATATCAAGGCTGGGAAGAAATATTAAAATGAAAAAAAAAACACAGCAAAATACTGTCCATATTTATATGCTGTTTGTTTCTATTTAATTTAGTATTTATTTTGTACCAGAAACTGTACTATGTACCTTATATTATTTAAGCTAATTTTCACTACAAAATGTACAAGACAGGCTGGTATTATTTTTTCTTAATAGATGAGAAGACCAAGTCTTTCTGAAGTTCAGTGACATGTCTGAGCCCACAGTGCTGGCGAGCGGCAGGGCTGGAGTCAAACCCGCTGCGTCCGGCCCCGAAGCCCGTGCTCTCCCTTACCCCTCAGCACCGACTCTCGGCCTGTCCTCACGCTTGCCCCAGCGGAAGCCTGGCGAGAGGCACACTGCAGACCTACGCTGCTTCTTGTCTCTGGACCTCAGTTTCCCCATAGGTAACGGGTGGGTATGTATTCTGCGTCCGGCCAGTGTGCTGATAAATAGCAATTGTGCTTGCTGAAAAAATGTCTATAGCACCCGGTGGTTCTTAGAGATGCTTTTGTGGTTTTCATTACAAGACCTAGGAATAGGTCTAGCACCTGGCAAACTCAACCATTATCTTTACAGCGAGGTGGGGGTTGTGGGGGACATCCTAATGCCTTAGGGATTTAAAACAGAGTAACTTACTGTTCCAGGTAGGCCAGGGGGGCCCGCTGGGCCAGCTTCACCCTAGATGATGAAATGGGAAATAAATGACTATTAATCCTTCTGCCAACTTGCTTGCCCTGGACACCTTTCCCAGGTAACAAAATATCTCTCTTTGATAGAGAGATACACAGAGATATATAGACAGATAGATGGAGTCCAAATTATAACATATTTAAGACAGAAAACCTTGTGTTTTGGAAGTATCTATATTGCTTTGCGTAGCCATAGATCATCTATATCCCTATATACGATCCCACTGTGTATACGGAAATGAAGGGACCCCTTATCCGTCTTCCTGTGGATGACATTTACGTTGTTTGCCCCTTGCTGCAACTGTAAGGCAAACATCCCCCAGGACGCCCTCCAGCACAGGGATGTGTGCCCCCTTAGGGACTCCCCTGGGCCCGCCCCACCCCTTTCCATGGGGACTGGCTGTGCTTGCTGAGTAAAATGAATCAGTAAGCCCAAGCTGGTTAGAGAAGCTGACGTATTTTTGGATTACAAGAGTTAGGTATAGGTCTAGCAACTGGTAAACTCTAATAAGATGTCTATAATGAGGTGGGGGTGGGTGGAGCCTCTTGCTGCCAAGGGATTCACAGGAGGAAAAAGGATTAGAAGTCTGAGTAGACAGCATTAGCCTAACTCTTTGGGCTTGTTTTCCTCTTTGCAAAGTAGTGACCATGGTACACATGGCCTGAGACCACCATCAGCAGGCGGCCAGTAAGGAGGAAATGGTCAGTACCTTGGCCCCAAGGAAAGGAGGGCCCTGGGTGGCTCTGGGCAGGAGGACCCTCTGTGAGCAAATGTGGTCCCCAAAGCTGGCCATTCCCCATGTGCCACAGTGAAGTCAGGACAAGGGTGCCTGCTCGGGTGTGTCCCAGCAGCCCAGGGTGAGCTCCACTGTAGGACCTCCACCCGTGGTTCTTAGGGGACAAAGGAATGAATGGAGTTGGCTTAGAGAGGGACAGGCTGCTCTCAGTAATCAACCATAACACAATAAAAAACACTTCTATTGTTTTCTATCTTATTTCTGCTGTTATATAGTATTTAATACTAGGTACTGGCTTATATTTTTTATGTATTAACTCATTTAATGTCCATAGAAATGCCTGTTGCACAGACACTTAAGTGCTCCCATCGCATAGATGAGGGACCTGAAGCATAGCATCATTTGCTCATTCATCTGCCCAAATGGCTGAGCCTGGTTTCATTTATTTATTTATTCGTTTTAATTTTAATTTTTTTTTGGTATCATTAATATACACTTACATGAACAACATTGTGGTGACTAGATTCCCCCCATTATCAAGTCTGTGGGGAGCCGTGTTTGGTTACTGCTTGACATAAGTGAAGCCATTTTGTGAACTTCCTCCATATTGCAAAGAGAACTTGTTTATTCTGTAACTCTTGTCCTTGTACTAGCTGTTTTGGAGACGTGAGGGCTTTGGCGCAGAGTGACCGTTCCTTGACTCATGGAACGGGGAGCTGGTTTGGGAAAAGCAATTCTCTGTATGATAAGGAAGTGCTTTTGTTGTGTCGCCAATAGCCTGAGATAACCTTTAAGCTTCTTGCCTCTTCTTTGCTGTTGTATAAATATAAGCCCCCAAAATAAAGACTTTGGCATTCTGCACAAGACCGATTGTCCTCCTGTGATCTTTGTAAATATATCCTAGCCCCCCTTTCCAGGAACCCTTTTGACTGCTGACGGCTGGCTCCATCACAAGTCCCCACCACATACCCCATTACAGTCACTGTCCGTCACTGTAGTGAGATGCTATAGAGTCACTACTTGTCTTCTCTGTGCTACACTGCTTTCCCCGTGCCCCCCCCCCACATTATGTCTGCTAATCGTAATACCTCTTTTTCCCCTTATCCCTCCCTTCCCACCATCCTCCCCAGTTCCTTTCCCTTTGGTAACTGTTAGTCCATTCTTGGGTTCTATGAGTCTGCTGCTGTTTTGTTCCTTCAGTTTTTGCTTTGTTCTTATACTCCAGAGATGAGTGAAATCATTTGATACTTGCCTTTCTCCACCTGGCTTATTTCACTGAGCATAATACCCTCTAGCTCCATCCATTGCTGCAAATGGTAGGATTTGTTTTCTTCTTATGGCTGAATAATATTCCATTGTGTATATGTACCACATCTTCTTTATCCATTCATCTACGGATGGACACTTAGGTTGCTTCCATTTCTTGGCTATTGTAAATAGTGCTGTGATAAACATAGGGGTGCGTATGTTTTTTTCAAACTCGGCTCCTGCATTCTTAGGGTAAATTCCTAGGAGTGGAATTCCTGGGTCAAATGGTATTTCTATTTTGAGTTTTTTGAGAAACCTCCATACTGCTTTCCACAATGGTTGAACTAATTAACATTCCCACCAGCAGTGTAGGAGGGTTCCCCTTTCTCCACATCCTCACCAACATTTGTTGTTGTTTGTATTTTGGATGTTGGCCATCTTCACTGGTGTGAGGTGATATCTCATTGAGGTTTTAATTTGCATTTCTCTGATGATTAGCGATGTGGAGCATCTTTTCATGTGCCTGTTGGCCATCTGAATTTCTTCTTTGGAGAAGGGTCTGTTCAGCTCCTCTGCGCATTTTTTAATTGGTTTATTTGTTTTTTGGGTGTTGAGGTGCATGAGCTCTTTGTATATTTTGGATGTCAACCCCTTATCGGATATGTCATTTATGAATATATTCTCCCATACTGTAGGATATCTTTTTGTTCTACTGATGGTATCCTTTGCTGTACAGAAGCTTTTTAGTTTGATATAGTTCTACTTGTTCCTTTTTGCTTTTGTTTCCCTTGCCTGTGGAGATATGTTCATGAAGAAGTTGCTCATGTTTATATTCAAGAGAGTTTTGCCTATATTTTCTTCTAAGAGTTTTATGGTTTCATGACTTACGTTCAGGTCTTTGATCCATTTTGACTTTACTTTTGTGTATGGAGTTAGACAGTAATCCAGTGTCATTCTCTTACATGTAGCTGTCCAGTTTTGCCAACACCAGCTGTTGAAGAGGCTGTCATTTCCCCATTGTATATCCATGGATCCTTTATTGTATATTAATTGACCATATATGCTTGGGTTAATATCTGGACTCTCTATTCTGTTCCACTGGTCTATGGGTCTGTTCTTGTGCCAGTAACAAATTGTCTTGATTTCTGTGGCTTTGTAGTAGAGCTTGAAGTTGGAAAGGGAGATCTCCCTGCTTTATTCTTCCTTCTCAGGATTGCTTTGGCTATTTGGGGTCTTTTGTGGTTCCATATGAATTTTAGAACTATTTGTTCCAGTTCGTTGAAGAATGCTGTCAGTATTTTGATAGGGATTGCATTGAATCTGTAGATTGTTTTAGGCAGGATGGCCATTTTAACAATATTAATTCTTCCTACCCAAGAGCACGGGATGAATTTCATTCATTAGTATCCTCTTTAATTTCTCTTAGGAGTGTCTTGTAGTTTTCAGGGTATAGGTCTTTCACTTCCTTGGTTAGGTTTATTCCTAGGCATTTTATTCTATTTGATGCAATTGTGAATGGAATTGTTTTCCTGATTTCTCTTTCTACTAGTTCATCGTTAGTGTATAGGAATGCAACAGATTTCTGTGTATTAATTTTGTATCCTGCAACTTTGCTGAATTAAGATATTAGTTCTAGTAGTTTTGGAGTGGATTCTTTAGGGTTTATGTACAATATCATGTCATCTTCAAACAGTGACAGTATGACTTCTTCCTTACCAATCTGGATGCCTTTTATTTCTTTGTGTTGTCTGATTGCCGTGGCAAGGACCTCCAGTACTATGTTGAATAAAAGTGGAGAGAGTGGGCATCCTTGTCTTGTTCCTGATCTTAAAGGAAAAGCTTTCAGCTTCTCGCTGTTAAGTATGATGTTCGCTGTGGGTTTGTCATATATGGCCTTTATGATGTTGAGGTACTTGACCTCTATACCCATTTTGTTGAGAGTTTTTATCATGAATGGATGTTGAATTTTGTTGAATGCTTTTTCAGCATCTATGGAGATGATCATGTGGTTTTTGTCCTTGCTTTTGTTGATTTTCGAATGTTATACCATCCTTGCATCCCTGGAATAAATCCTACTTGATCATAATGAATGATCCTTTTGATGCATTTTTGAATTCGGTTTGCTAATATTTTGTTGAGTATTTTTGCATCTATGTTCATCACAGATATTAGTCTGTAGTTTTCTTTTTTTGTGGTATCTTTGCCTGGTTTTGGTATTGAAGTGATGCTGGCTTCATAGAATGAGTTTGGAAGTATTCCCTCTCTTCTATTTTTGGAAAACTTGAAGGAGGATGGGTATTATGTCTTCTCTAAATGCCTGATAAAATTCATCAGTGAATCCATCTGGAACGGGAGTTTTGTTCTTGGTAGTTTTTTGATTACCAGTTGAATTTCATCGCTGGTAATTGGTATGTTTAGATTTTCTGTTTGTTCCTGGGTCTGTCTTGGAAGGTTGTATTTTTCTAGGAAGTTGTCCATTTCTTCTAGGTTATCCAGTTTGTTAGCATATAGATTTTCATAGTATTCTCTAATAATTCTTTGTATTTCTGTGGTGTCCATAGTGATTTTTCCATTCTCATTTCTGATTCTTTTTATGTGTTTAGATTCTCTTTTTTTCTTAATAAGTCTGGCTATGGGTTTATCTACTTTGTTTATTTTCTCAAAGAACCAGCTCTTGGTTTCATTAATTTTTTCTATTGTTTTATTCTTCTCAATTTTATTTATTTCTTCTCTGATCTTTATTATGTCCCTCCTTCTACTGACTTTGGGCCTCATTTGTTCTTTTTCCAGTTTCAATAATTGTGAATTTAGACTATTCATTTGGGATTGTTCTTCTTTCTTTAAATAGGCCTGGATTGCTATATACTTCCCTCTTAGAACTGCCCTCACTGAGTCCCACAGAAGTTGGGGCTTTGTGTTGTTGTTTTCATTTGTCTCCATGTATTGCTTGATCTCTGTTTTAATTTGGTCATTGATCCATTGATTATTTAGGAGCATGTTGTTAAGCCTCCATGTGTTTGTGAGCCTTTTTGTTTTCTTTGTACAATTTATTTCTAGTTTTATACCCTTATGATCTGAGAAGTTGGTTGATACAATTTCAATCTTTTTGAATTTACTGAGGCTCTTTTTGTGGCCTAGTATGTGGTCTATTCTGGAAAATGTTCCATGTGCACTTGAAAAGAATATGTATCCTGCCTCTTTTGGGTGGAGAGTTCTGTAGATGTCTGTTAGTTGCATCCGTTCTAATGTGTTGTTTAATGCCTCTGTCTCCTTACTTATTTTCTGTCTGGTTGATCTGTCTTTTGGAGTGAGTGGAGTCTCCTAGAATGAATGCATTACATTCTATTTCCCCTTTTAATTCTGTTAGTATTTGTTTCACATGTGTAGGTGCTCCAGTGTTGGTCCATAGATATTTATAATGGTTATATCCTCTTGTTGGATTGACCCCTTTATCATTATGTAATGTCCTTCTTTGTCTCTTGTGACTTTCTTTGTTTTGAGATCTGTTTTGTCTGATACAAGTACTGCAACACCTCCTTTTTTCTCCCTATTAGTTGCATGAAATATCTTTTTCTATCCCTTCACTTTCAGTCTGTGTATGTCTTTGGGTTTGAAGTGAGTCTCTGTAGGCAACATATAGTTGGGTCTTGTCTGTCTTTGATTGGGGCATTAAGACCATTTACATTTAGGGTGATTATAAATAGGTATGTACTTATTGCCATTGCAGGCTTTAGATTCATGGTTACCAAAGGTTCAAGGTTAACTTCCTTAATATCTAAAAGTCTAACTTAACTCACTTAGTATGCTATTACAAACACAATCTAAAGGTTCTTTTCTTTTTCCCACCTTTTCTTCCTCCTCCATTCTTTATATATTAGGTACCATATTCTGTACTGTTTGTCTATCCCTTTTTATTACCTCTGGTGACAGCTATTTAACCTTAGGACCACTTCCATCTATAGCATTCCCTCCAAAATACACTGTAGAGATGGTTTGTGGGAGCTAAATTCTACCAGGTTTTGCTTATCTGGAAATTGTTTAATCCCTCCTTCAAATTTAAATGATAATCTTGCAGGATAAAGTATTCTTGGTTCGAGGCCCTTCTGCTTCATTGCATTAAATACATCATGCCACTCCCTTCTGGACTGTAAGGTTTCTGCTGAGAAGTCTGATGATAGCCTGATGGGTTTTCCTTTGTATATGATCTTATTTCTCTCTCTGGCTCTGGATGCTTTTAATAGGCTGTCCTTGTCCTTGATCTTTGCCATTTTAATTATTACATGTCTTGGTGTTGTCCTCCTTGAGTCCCTTGTGTTGGGAGATCTGTGCATCTCCATGGCCTGAGAGACTATCTCCTTCCCCAGATTGGGGAAGTTTTCAGCAATGACTTCCTCAAAGACACTTTCTATCTCTTTTTCTCTCTCCTCTTCTTCTGGTACCCCTATAATATGAATATTGTTCTGTTTGGATTGGTCACACAGTTCTCTCAGTATTCTTTCATTCTTAGAGATCCTTTTTCTCTCTGGGCCTCAGCTTCTTTGTATTCCTCTTCCCTAATTTCTATTTCATTTATAGTCTTCTCCACCATATCTAGTCCGCTTTTAATACCCTCCATTGTGTTCTTCAATGATTGGATGTCTGTCCTAAATTCATTCCTGTGTTCTTGAATATTTTTCTGTACCTCCATGATCATGTTAATGATTTTTATTTTGAAGTCTCTTTCAGGAAGATTCATGAGGTTGATTTCATTTGAATCTTTCTTAGGTGTATTCATAATTTTGCTTTGAACAGGTTCCTTTGATGTTTCATAATTTGTTTTTGGCGCCCTCTAGCGCCCAGAAGCTCTACTCTCTGGAGCTGCTCAGCCTCTGAAGCAATGTCAGGGGTCACAGGGGAGCAGTCTTGGTGCCTGGGGGGAGGAAAGAGCTGTTTCCTGCTTCCTGGCTGCTATGCCTGTCTTCACTGCCAGAACCAGTGGGCCAAGAACACAGGAGTAAGCCTCTATGCTTTGTGTTTGTAGCTGCCATAGGCGGGGCTTCCCTCTGGCTGGCCTGATGCCAGGGCAGGGGTTGCCGGTTTGCGAGCCTGAGCCAGGTGCAGGCTACCAAGGAGGAAGACACAGCAGCCTGTGTATCACGGTGGGGAACCTTGGAGCTGTGTAGGCAGCCAGGAGAATGGAGCGCCTGAAGATCGTTTAAGCTCCCAACCTGCTGGGCAGAGTGCACCCAGACAATTTTGTCTACATGTCCTTTCTCCTGAGCAGTAAGCTCTGTGCAATCCTTGCCCCTTTAGCAGCCCTCTTGCTTTTAGGAAGTCTCTCAGACTGCCCACCCAGATCAGCCGGATATGAATCCCTGTTTTCCACAAGCAGCTAGAATCCCCGTCTCTCCAGGTATTCCACCTGTCTTAGCTTTCCAACCATACCAAATCACCAGAGCACCATGCAATGTAGGTTCATGGTCCCAGACCAGATCTCCAGGGCTAGGTGTTCAGCAGTCCCAGGCCTCCACTCCCTCCCCGCTCTGTTTTTCCTCCTCCCACTGGTGAGCTGGGGTGGGGGAAGGACTTGGGCCCCACCGGGTTACAGCTTTGGTACTTTTCCCTGCTCCTCTCTCCAGGTGTATGCAGTCTGGTGCAGCCTTCTTTCCCGTTGCTCTTTCAGAATTAGTTGTATTAAATTGTATTTTCATATTATATGTGGTTTTAGAAGGAGGTCTTTGCTTCACCTCTCATGCCACCTTCTTTAATCCTGAGCCTGGTTTTAAACCCAGAATTCAAGCTCTCACTGCCATGAGGCAGTGCCCTGACTGAAGTTCCAGAAGCTTTGGGGAAAAAAATGCATTCTCAGTGTTATTTGCATTACCCGATTTTGCCAGAGTCTCTTTCTAAATAAGCTGCTGACTGCGTGCCCCAGAACCAATTTCATCCAAACCAACCTACCCTACATTAAAAGTCCAAATGATGCAGTGGAGTGCATCCCCACAGTGGGATATGTGACTGGGCACCCAGTGGAGGAAGGGCGTCCCCACTCAGCACTGCGGGGCAAGGAAGGAACCACGACAGGTGGGCAGGGCCCCTGGTGGCTCTGACTTACAGAAAATCTATCTGAAGGACCCAAGAGCTCTGGGGCTCAGTGGGCAGGCCTGGCTTCAGACCCAGCTCCTCCAGGTGCAGGTTACTCTCAGTGCCTGAGAAAAGAGCATTCACATACCTGTTTCCCAGATGCCAGGGGGCTTAGGAGCTCGGAGTGGGTGGTGGGAGGACTTGAATGGGAAACCAGAGGCAGGGATGTGCAAGGCAGTCGGAAGGGGGCGCTGTTGCCTTACTATTTCATTTTGGATTCGTGGACCCAAATTTTCTATTATTGCATATTTCTCTGGAGGAAAAGAAAGGCAGGCCAAGTTCTTTGGAAGCTTGAATGTGATTCTGCTGTGGCCTTGGCAGTTCTGCTAAAGCAATAAAAGGGGCTTTATGGTCCTGCCGAGCCTCAGCATCCTGGAAATGAGTTTCTCAAATAAAAATTGTGTTTCTGAGAAGTCCGTGAGAGCAGCAGTCGTCCTAAGCTCACCCACGCAGAGCCCTCAGCCCTCAGCCCGAGGCAGGTGGGTGGGCGCCCTCCACGGGCCTAGAAAGCACAAGGCGAATGGAGAGTGGGCGCTGAAGGGAAGGCATGCAGACTTGGGGGAGTAAGCACTGTGCAGGGGGGACCCTCGGGGTGTGCCCCCACTGCTCAGGCGCCCAAGGGACTGTGCTGCTGGCAGCCTGGACACCGAGCCCCGCTGTGGAGTTCCATGCTCAGCTCATGCAGCCCTGGGAAGGCGGTTTGCCTTTTCCATGCCTCCGTCTCCTCATCTATGAAGGGGAGCTGTTGATAACATGACCCCCCTGGGGCTGTCCTGAGGATCACCAGCTAGACTTTACAGAAAGCCCCAGAAGAGGGGTCAGCAGAGCCATTTTCAGGCCAGAAGCCAGGGCACAGGGAGGTCCGATAAGGTGTCAGAGCATTGGCAGACAGGACCAGGATCACACCCCAGGCCACCACTTCGACTCTGAGCACAGTGCCCCGTCTGCTGCTCTGCAGGCCACACACGGAGGCCCAGAGGGAGGTCTGCAGCTTGCAGTACCGATGACCAGATAACAGCAGCTCCTACCTTGTCACCTCGGTCGCCTTTCGGTCCCAGGAGGCCCCGTTCACCTCTCTCCCCCTACAGCAAATAATAACATTAGAAAACCCTACAGCCCAACTGAGTGCGAGCCCGCCTCTTCAGGTGCGAGCACAGGGCCTTCGGCAAAGGCCTTTTTCTCTTGCAGCTGCTTTCCCTGGCTCCAAGGCGTGTCCTGTCTGAGGGAAGCCCCACCCTTCCCATCAGTCCCACCTGGACATGCTCTACATTTTCACAGTGATCTCTCCACCACTGTCCTTTTGTTGCAGCTCAGGGACCCAAGCCACCTAGTCCCCTCACTTTTCTCTTCCACAGACCCTGGGAAATATCCTCAAACCCCAACCAAGATCACCCATGGCCCCCAAGGGTCTGAGGTCAAAGCACCTTCCCATGGACACCAGCCCAGCAGCAAGGGTGGGGAGACCCTGCCACCACTTACCTGCTCTCCCTTCTCTCCCCTCATGCCCGGGAATCCTGGTGTGCCTGGGAGACCTGCCTCCCCCTGTGGAAATGATGTGTGCATAGGGTCAGCCTGGGCCCGTGCCCTCTCCTTCCTGATCTCTGGCCCCCAGAGATCTCTGGCCCAGTGGAGGTGACGCAGAAAGCAACGTAGAGGAGAAAGGGGAGATTTCGAGAACCCGGTCACTGGAATGTTCCCAAGCTCTGCCTCAAGTCAGCCGTCCCCTCTCCCAAGAACCCCTTTGACTCTCTGGGTGCCTAACTCTTCCTCGTCCTCTGGGACTCTGCCTTGGCACCTCCTCGCCATCTCCCCCGGCAGCCCCCACATCTGAGTGAGGGGCCCTCTCCTGCGCCCTCCCACCCACACCACATGTCACCTCACTGCACCTGTTCAAATGCTCTTGGTTCATGGCTGTGACCCCAGGGCCCAGCACAACAATGGATGTAGGGGACATGCAGGGAATTATTGCCACAAGGCCTGGTGTGTAATGAATGACTGCACTGAGTGACGGGGGTATGAACAAACACACCTTCTCTCCAGGTCGGCCTGCCAGGCCCTGCTCCCCAACATCACCCTGGAGACAGAAAACAGACTCCCTTAGCTTCCACTGGCATTCACAGGGACGGCAGTCACCGCCCCACACCCACAGGCCCACACTTCCCCAGCACCCGCCAGCCATGACTCTGGATTCTCCAGCATGCAGCATGGTCGCAGCCCAAAACACAGGCTGTCTGTGCGACCTGAAGTGTTTGGCGTTTCTGGAGAGAGGGGTTCTGAATACGCTCCCTCATGTTGTCTTTCGCTGCCCACAAAAGCAATGACTTCTGGAACTGCCCTGGCACATTTACGCAGGTTGAACGCTTTCATCCTGAATCTACATGTTGATAATTCAAAACAATGAGGAGCCAGAGCTACGAGTCCTAGGTCCACCCCGACTCTGGGCTCTGCTGTGCTGGGTCCAAGGATGAGAGGGAGGCTGATGACAAACATGTCCAGGCTGACAGGCTGTCCCCCAGCTGGTCAGCCTTTTGCGGAGGACAGCAGCTCCCTGGCTCAGAGCAGCTAGGCGCTCTACTGCCCCTCTCCCAGGGCATGTCACCGGAAAGGCAAGTGTTGGGTGAGATGCTATTAAACATCCAAACTTCCTTGGGGAAGCAAGCCCCCAACAGGTGTGCACGGGTTCCAGGAGATTGGATGAAGGTCTGTCCTCGGCCATTGGGGTCTGACTAGCGCTCTGTGGTCAGGTTGAAGTTGGGGACACAGGACCAGAGGAGCTTGGTCTCTGATCCCAGGGTATCAGGCTGCTGTGCTTACCGGGTCCCTATAAATCACTGATGCAAGGAGGTGTGTGTGACGGTGATGCGGAGGGACTCAGATTTCTAACCAACCATGTTATCTTGAGAATCCCAAACTTCTTGAGTGACAATTCCTTTCTACCATCCATTACGCTACTTGGTAAAACCTTTGTGTAGGTTTGCATAAGGAAAGGTGATTTTTTAATAAATAGACACATGAATGAATAAGTGGGTCTGCATGCACAAAATGGTTTTCCCTGCAGCTACCCAGACTCAGTAGTCAGCACCATCACCACTTATCAAAGAGGAAGTTAAGAAAAAATAAAATTTAAAAAGCATTGTTTAGCATTAAGCAATTAAGCACACATTTTACACATTTTATCCTGCGCTGCAGGAGCCCCGGGGAACTGACACGGAGTCAGCACCTACGGAATTCTAGTTGCACTCCACTTGCCCCACCAATTCCCAGCATTCCCAAGGACAATGACTAAGAACGGCTCTAACCAGAATTGTGCAAATGCTTGCCATTCAGATGGTCATTTTAAATCTGTGAGGATGGTAACACCTTTGCAGTGGGAATTGCTTCTTACCTGCTGAGAAAGGCGCCCCCAGGCTGAGTTTGCTTAGAAAAGCATTTCTGAGCACCATGCGAAGTGCCTCCTGCTGGGAACCCTACCCAAACGCACAGGGGACAGAGGACCAGGCAGCATCTTGAATTCTTGATGTGAGCCCAAAAGGTTGTTCCCTGAGTGGACTCATGAGCCTGCCACCCATGACTTGTCCATTATCTTATTGGAAGATTTTCATCTTCATTTGGGATTCTGTCAACATGGGGTATCAGGACCCTAGGCCAGGTCCCTGTTGAGGCTACAAAAGAGGTTCTAAAAGGATCATAAGTGCAGAAGTTGTTTTGAACTTTCTAGAGAAATGTCTTAACATACTGCCCCAGAAATGGCACAGACTGACCCCTGTGAACTGAGGCAGCAGACATTTCTGACTCTCTCAGCCGTTCCTGTTACCAGGAATATAAAGCACATGGCTGAGACTGAAGAAACCCCCCAGGACTCCTTCAACTTCCTAAGGGCCCACGGACTGAGTCAGCCCTTCACTGCCTGCAGAGGATCTGAGTCGTGCCTGCCAAGGGGCAGGGTTGCCACTGAGCTGGGTCCAGGCCACTGCTGAGCTCTAGCTGGGTTGAACAATGTCCACCTTCCACCCAGGAAACCCTTTCTGAGCACTCTTTCTACCAAGTGCCCGACCCGGCAGTGGGCTGCGAGCGGAGAGCAGAGTGACTAAGACCTGGTCACTGCCTTTAAGTAGTTCATCACGCAGGGGAGTGCAGGGCACTGTGGGCAGCGGGAGGGGCTGCCCTCCCCATGCGTCTCCTGCCTGGCCCCAGACTCCCCTAGGGCCACAGGCACCACATATGCACACACACACTGCATACACACGGCACAAACCACACACACCTCACATACACATGCACGACACACAGCCCAGCCCTCTCTCCTGTGCTCACTGCAGCCCAGGCCAAATCTGAGAGGATAAGTTGAGGGCCTCAAGGCAAACAAGACTCCACAGCCCTCAGGTAAGGCCCACAGAGAAGCAGCAGCTCCTGGAGGAGCTGGGGCTCCCAGGGATGGCCATGCACAGCCAGCACCCAGGGTCCCACCCCCACAGGAGGGGGACACACAGAGTGGCCTCCACTTCCTGCTCAGACCCACTCTCATGCTTCTGCACCTGCTGAAGCCCTGAGGCTGCGCTGGACAGACAGCTATCTGGGCTTGCTGTGGGGTGGGCCTCAGGGAGCCCTGGAGGGAGGTCCAAGCTGGGTGGAGCTGGGGGTTGCTTGTCCCCCTTGCTCCCTCCCTGCCAGCCAAGCCAGCCAGTAAAGATATCCCTCCTCCTAAGGCCATGGCTCTCTGGGGCCCTGTCCTCCCACTGCAGGCCTCCCCAGGAATGCGCTGGCCCCTACCTCCTTCTGTCCGCGCAGTGGAGTGGCTCTCCCTTGACGCCATTTCTGCAGGGCATCACCCTCCCAGACGATGGCCCCGACCCTGCTCCTGCCCTTTCAAACAGCCCTGGTCAAGGAGGCTAGCTGCCTGCCACCGAGGCCAATTCTGTGCTACCAACACGTGACCCCAAACACACATTTAGAACAAATGTGATGGGGAAGGAGGCAGGTGGAGTCATACCCTGAGGCCGGGCTTCCCAGGCAGACCATCTTCTCCTCGTTCTCCAGGCTCTCCCTGTAAGGAAGGCAAAGGAAAGCCATCAGAAAAGGGCCGGGCTCGCAAGGAGCATCCTTAGCTCTACTTCTGGGCTGGCTGGGACGAGCCCTGCGGGTACTCAGGCGGGGTTCACCTCCTTGAATTCTGTGTGACCATGGTGACCAGAAATAGCAGCTCACGCCACCTCTCAGATTCCACATTCGATGGCTCTACTTTTGGTTTATTTTATAAAAACATAATTGAGAAGAAATGGTGCTTTTTTCTTACTGCGAGATTTAAAGTAAGGAAGATGTTGTGTAAGTGTTTTTGAAAATACTAAGTCCTTGGTTAGCACTTATCCTTTGTCTTGAAAGATAAGGAAGAAGAATGGAGAATATTTGCACTAAATACCCATAAAAATTAAGTTAAGTCCATACTTATTCTGTATTTTGGCATGAAAAAGTTGAGTCTGTAAGTAACCTACTGAAGAGGATGACAGATTTTCACATGATATTGCCAAGTTGTCTTTCCAAGGCTACTGACACATATACTTGAGCATATATGTATTTGCTATGAAAGAATAAAGTTCATCTGTTAAAATGTTTATTGTATAGCTCCATAATCATTTAAATGCAGTGTGTAGTCCATGAATTTGCCTCCCTAACTTTATGATATTTAACCTCTGACTCTTTCCTCAATGATCCTACTGTAATGAGCCCCATCAGAATATTTTTAAAATGGAAGTCTCTTATGTAAGTAAGAGTATTTGAAAGCTTTTCCTCCGTGCAAATAAAGTAAAATACATATTTCTAACAGATTAATTTTTAAGTCCAAGGTTTCCAAGTCCTCCCCCAGTTACCTAACTAGAAACAAAGAAGTTGCCCATCTCTGACCTTGTAAATCCAAGCGTTTCCAAGTCCTGGTCCACAGCCCAGGCAATCAACATAGGTTAGAATTCAGCACCAATCAAACATCTCTTTTCTTCTGTATTTTAGGTCCCCAAACTCATGCCGCCCCTGGGAATACCAACCTTGGGTCCCGGCAGGCCTGGGGGTCCATTCAGCCCATCCTTTCCAGGTGGTCCCTGGGCCAAGAGGAAAAAACAGACCAAAATGAAAGACATATTTAAGGAAGCTGTGCATTAGGTTGCTTCTGGCCAGGAGCTGGTTTTGCACCCAGGAGTGTGTTCTCTCTGCAGAGGGGCCTGGCGGGGCAAGGCTTTCCCAACACACCCTGTTATGAGGGAGATGACCATCCCCCTGGCCAGTGTCCGCTTTCCAGTGGCCCTGGCCTTGTGTGGTAGGGGAGAGGATGGACCGGTCTGATGGTCATCTGCAGCTTCCGCCAGCCCCTGGGGAGAGCGCTGTCTGCCGCAGTCCCTCTCTTTCTCCTCTCCACATCTCTTTGCCACCATTTTTGCCCTTCCTGCTGCTATCAACCTTCCTATTGCCCTTCACAAGTGCGAAAAGTCAGTCTAGTGGTTTGGCGTTAATTAAGTCTGCCTTTTATTTCTAATGACGGCATGCAGGAGCTCCACATCCTGTTTTCCAATCCGGGGGCTCCCTCCCCAGAGCCTCATGCTGTGGGAAGGACAGGTGCAGCAGGTGAGGGGACAAAGGCTTTGCAAGGCTGAGTGATGTAATCTGGGTCCCACAGCTGGTGAGGAGGACCAACAGCGTTTAAACTGGGCCTCCTGGCTCCACCATCCCCGACCCCCGGGTCTCTTTTTCTCCTGCTTTTACCTGTGTCTTACATGTTCTGTCAGACGAATACAAACGCTATGGGTGGCCTACTGAAAGGAGAGCCCCACCTTCCCAAGCAGGGTTCCCGGAGGGGAAGGAGGAAGGTCTTGAGTGGGAGGTTAAGGACAGCTGGGTCCAAGCAAGCATGATCTTGATGAAGAGCAAACGCCAAGCTAGAAGCCATCCCTCAAACCTGCAGTGGCCTTATAAACCTTAAAAACCGCAAATGCTTTGACTATTTTCTTGTTCCTGCAATACTGCCCCTCTTCCGAGTGTTCACACTGACATACATACTTTCTGGTGAATCCGTTAGACAGGCTGAGATTGCTAATGTGCCTGGGCTTTCAGATGGCACTGTCACTCTAGTGAAATGTTTGCACATGACTCTGCAGATGACTGTGTGTGCAAGGATGCCTGCCGGTGACGCTGCAGTGGACCAGGGGCTCCAAGTCCCCTGAGAGTGGCTCAGTTCCCCTGGAAGTGCACATAGCACACTGAATTTACATCGGCTAACCTTCGGTATTCACAGAGTTTGAAAGCTGCATCCTAGCAACCACGGTTGTCTCCTGGGTGCCTTGGTCCACAGCCAACAGGCCAGTGGTCCAGCGGCAAGAGTGGACAGCTGCTGTGTGCTCCACAATCTGGCCTACCTCCACTGTCTCTTTCTCCATGTCTGGATCTCCCACCATGGCGGTGGGTCTTCTAGGCTTCCCTGCACCTTGGCCTTCCCCACCCACTGGCCTCGCAGGAGAACTTGTAAGGAAATCCCTCAAGGTGGAGCAGAGGCCTCCCTGAGGGTCCCCAGCAGGTCTATGATAGCCCATCACGGTCACCTGGTATCGGAGGCTCACAGGTCACACCCACCACCCTGCCCTGAAGATCTGCAGTCCAACATGGCAGGAGACACACTCAGCTTTACTCCCACACCCGTTATGTGCCAAGACCTTAGGGTTTGCTGAGCCCACCCTCAGGACTTAAATAATGAGGGGGCCCGAATCCCTAGAATCTTCTTGTTTGGGAGGAACAAAATCAGGATAAGGACAGGAGAGCTTTGCCTTGTCCGTACTTCTGTCACCCTCTGCCGGTAACCCTCACGGACAAGAGGTTGCCCTTTAAACCATAGAGGACTTTGGAATTTGCCTTTGGGCAACCAGAGCAATGGTGGTGGCTGGCGAGAGGGCGCCCTAGTCCGCACCCAGCCGCGACCGCTGGGGGCAGCCCCGGAAGATGCAGCGTGTGCAGGCTGCCGCAGAAGGGGGAAGTCGGGCCGAGGGAGAGGCTTGGTCCCCGCGGCCGGGAAGGAGGGCCTGGAGAGTCGGCGGCTGCCCTGGTGGCCAGCTGGAAGGACCTGGCCATTCCACAGACCAGTGGGACGGGCGAGTGCGGGAAGGGGGTGTGCCGGGACACTCACCACGTGCCCTGGATGCCCAGCTTTGCCCGGGAAGCCGATCTCTCCAGGTAAGCCCTGGGAAGGCAAGCACACAGGAAGTGTTAGTCTGACCTCCCTGGGGCTTCAGAGGCGGGTGCACCTCGGGGGCACTGGGCGCCCTTAGTCCCCAGCCACTGTGAAAGGCAGGGCTGTCACACCGCTCCTGTTGGCAAGTCCAGGGCTGTCTGGTCGGTGTAAGGGTCACCATCGCCCTGTGTACCTGGTTTGCTGAAGATGCTGTGGGTCTACCCCACCTCCACCCCAAAGGGCACCTTCCCAGCTGCCCCTGAGGCAGGAGGGGAACGCTGGCCAGTCCCTAGCCTGGCCCTCCGTGTGCCTCAGAGTCAAACCACAAGGGCAGCCCCAGACTGACACGCCTCCTTTGCACATGTCTAGAAGCAGCCAGCCAGGGCGCCACAGGTGCTCCAGGGACACTTCTAATCTGTGGGCTCGAGGCTTGGGGGCAGCAGGCAGGTCTTCCTGTCTACATCCCTGCCCTGACCTCGGGCAAAGAACAAACAGGTGCCCACAAGGGAAGATGTTCCTGCCTCCCGTGGGCCAGGAAACCTCCATCTAAGTGTCCTTGTGGAGAAAATCAAAGCCCATCTTACCGGGGGGCCTCCAGGTCCAGGGGCGCCTGGGATGCCAGGGGGTCCTGGAGGGCCCTGGAGGGAAAGAGTGGTGTGGGTCACAGACATATGTGGAGCAGCCTCCTGGGGGTGCTGTCCTTTGAGAGAGGAGGAGGGAAGGGGACACAATGATGGGGGGCCTGCAGCTTTACTGGTAAGGCCTTACTTTTTAAAGAAAAAGGAAAAAAGCAAAATGAAAAGAGCTGAAGCAAAGTTTACAAAATGTTGACGTGTCACATTTATGTGAGGAGTATATAATTATCTATTCCGCTATATATTTGGAATATTCCTCCATTTAAGATAAGTCCATATGTATGTGCATGCATGCACACATACACATGGTGGATACAAAGATCCTGTGGAACAGGGGCTCCCCGGCATCCAGGGGTATCGGGTCACGCAAGGTGACTATCATGGTCCCAGGCCCCAGGTCCTTTGACTGCAGGTCCGCGCAGGGCTGAGAATTGGTTCTTGTCAAAGCTCTCCCAGTGATTCCTGACGTTATTCTAGGCAACCGTTCCATTCCCTGCACTGACACTTCTGGGCACCCTCTATGGCCTACAAGAGAAGCAGGCCCAGTTGGAGGACAGACCTATCAGTCCTGAATGAGGGGGAAGGGCTGGGAGGAGCGAAGCACCAGGGCAGAGAACTCTGCCAGAGAATGTCTGGAAGGCAGGTGCTGTCACGCCAATCCAGGGCTCTGGGGAGGGGAGGGTCTGAGCGGTCCAAACAGCTAGAGCCTCCCGACATCCCGCCTGGCCCTTCGCCTTAGAGCAAGCAGCCAGTTACCCCAGATGAAGAACCTTCTGTGCCCCATTTCCTAAGGATAATGCTCTCGTTCTGCCGCCCAGCCCGCTCCACGGCCCCCTTCCCTTGCTCCTGTGCCCGTGCCGATGGGGATGTGGGTTCCAGGAGACCCCCTTAGCCTTTGCCTGCTCAGGTCTCTCTCCAGAGGTGCCCGAGACTGCCTGCTTCCATGGGGACGCCTGCACCTCTGAAGTTTTCTCTAATTCTCCAGGCAGAATGAATCACTCCTTCACGCTCAAGGCCTGCGTAATGGTGTTCATCTGACCCGCACGCCCTGGAGAGCAGAGGCCCCTCGTGCTCCCTCTGCATCGCTCACGGTATCCACCCCAGAGCTTGGCAAAGAGAGGTGCTCAAGAAATGTTTGAAGTCAAGGGAACTGAACAGAACACAAAAGAGAGGACCGGCCTTCAGAGAACAATGTCCTATCACCAGTGGAGGGCGACAAATGCTAAGACATGGTCAAGCCTGGCACGTCTGTGGCTCCCCTTCCTCCGTCTGGGGACGCCCAGGAGTCAACAATAGGCAGAAAAAGGGGCTTTGGTTGGATTTTGGGGGCACCTGGGCCTAGTTTTCTCTGTAGCTTGCTCAGTCCTGGCGCGTCTTTGGGGATAGCATTTACTTTTGTCAGGAGATAATTGTTTGCAGCTGGAGCAGCTGAGGGGCCAGGGAGAGCCAGACGGCGGTCCAGGGAGGTCCCAGGGCAGGGTCCTCCCCGATGGATGGGGGCTGGGGGAGGGCACGGAAGTCCACGCCTGGCTCTCCAGCTCAGCTCTGCCCACCTGCTGGCAGAGCAAGAGCCGCGCAGGGAGCGCTCGCAGGACCCACCCTCCAAAGAGTGTGCTGCAGGCCATGTGCCCATAACCTCAGGCACCTCCGAGGTTCTCGCAGGGGCCCCGACCGCGCGGAGCAGCTCCGAGGCCCCCCACGTGGCCCTCTCTGCTAGCAACCTGTGCATTCCGTTTCCTCCCTCCTCACGCTGCCAGCGACGCTGACGGCCTTTGCAACGTCTTGGGCTCTTTCAAAGCGACTGTGCAGGAAGCCAGCCTCCTGACCAGCTCGTACTTGGACTTTGTTTCTCTGTCCTCCTTTACCTCCTGCAGATGCCCCTGCAGGCTACTGCTGTCTGCTTGTTTCTGAGCCTCACAGCAGGTTAGACTAGACAGACCTTTAGTGATCATCACCGGGAATTATATCTTATTTGACCATAATGAAAACTGAGGCCCAGAGATGCTAAGCGCCCCACCTTAGGTCACACAGCCACCATCTCCAGTGGATCCTGAATGGTCTGGCAGCTGCAGAATTACCTGGAAAGCTTGTCACAAATACAGAACCCAGGCCCTTGTTTGGACTCTGGGACACAGGTCTGGGACAGGTCCAGGGGCCGGTGACTTTGGGAACACTCCCTGAGTGATTCTGAAGAGCTGCCCAATCTGGGCATTACCTACCTGGGCCAGCCGCACAGACCACCCTAACCAATGACATTACAATGCAGTGAGACAAGACAAGAAGGGACCCATGAAAGGAGGGGGTGGAAACACAGGCGGACAAAGGGGAGCAGCCACCCCCCACTCCAGGTCTCCTCTGCCCCGTGCTCTGACACGTGATCATATTTCAGCCCTCATGCTGATCCTGGGAGGCAGGTCTCTTCCATCCTGTTGCAGAGATGAAGCACTGAACTTGGAGGAAAATGAACTGATATTAGACAAAGCTGGCATTCAGACGCAGTGACCCTGGAACCTTCACCTTCCGGGTGTCTGCAAGCTCAGGGACCCGAGTCTCACTCACTGTCGCAGTGCCACCCACCCCCGAGCAGGGTGCTCTCCTAAAGCTGTGTGTTTCAAGGGGCTAGAACTTAGGGCTTTCAGTACAGGCCTGATGAGCTCCACCATCTCCTCGGTAGGACCCACAGCACCCAGTTCATTGCTATGCATGCAGTAGGGGTTTAATAATGATCTGCTTGTTGGATGCCATGAGGTCGGGAACAGGAGCAAAATCCCTCATGGTAATGAAGCCCAACGGCTGCAGCAGCCGTACAAGGACGGGGGAGGCGCCGGAAGTGGGAACGGCTTCAGAGAAAGGCCAGCAAACAGCTTCTGGCAGGTGCCACGCAAGGGGGTGAGGGGGTGGGAGGCCTGCAGCCTCCTTCCCAATTGCCAGGCAGTGTTGCCAGGGCAGGTGGAGACACGTGGGGGAAGAGGAAACAGCAATCAGGATGCAGTTTCAGCCAGCCAGCCCTGGGGGCCCTCTGTTCCGAGGGCCTCCCTGATGGCCACGCAGGGACATGTGCAGGCAGCAGCAGCTCTCCCCAGAGCCACCGCCTATCCGCGGGAGGTTCTGGGGTCCACCTTCTGGAAGGCTGTGGCCTGCCTCCCCCAGGCTACCAGATGCCTTGTGCAGAGAGGACCTCGGAGCTGACGGCAACACGGGTGGTTTCTGGTACTGCCTCTGGCAGGTGGTGGGAGAGGAGCGGGGCAGGAGCAGGGCCTGGGGAGGACCTGAACACATGGGCCCCTCAGCCTATACACAGAATGGCCATTTGTACCGCAGAGGATTCCCAGTAGGAAAAGAGGGGAAACACTTAAAGCACCTATTGTGTGCCTGGCCCCTCTGAGGCCTGCACATATATGGCCCCAAAACGCCTCAACAGAGCTCAACCACACAGGTCCCTCCGCTTCTTATCACCGTCTTTGTGTGACACGGAGTCTCAGCCCCAGCCTGGTACACTGATACCCTCAGTAAATACTCGAATCATGAAGCGCCACTTCCAAGATGACTAGGCACTTCCCTGCTTCAGGAAACCCAAGTAGGAGTTTATGTCTGATCGTCACAGGGTTTCTGAGCAAACCCAGAATTTCCTGTCTGCTACTTTAGCATTGGAATGAAAGATTATTAATTAGAAGGCTATTTTAAACTAAAACTGCTTGGCTATTAGTGTCTTAATTAGTAGTAGTAATGATGGCACACAGAGATGACAAAATAGGGTTTTGGTGTCAGATGGCCTGGGTCAAATGCTAGGTGACCTCATGCTACCTGAACAGGCTCAGGCAAAGGACTTCATCTCTCCAGGCCTCGGGGTCCCCAACTATAACAGAAAGGTGGCGGCCCCTCCTCACATCACGTGGCTTGATGAAGGTGTGGGCACAAGCCCACATGTGGGAGATTTTCACAAATGTTATTTCACCCTCTTCTCTTTTTGTCATTAATAAAAATAGCTAAATAACCAAATAATCTAATTAATGAGTGACAAATTAGCTAACAGATTTAAATGTTAACAAAACAATGACTGTTTTAATTATTACAAATAAACAACTAAGTAATAACTACTTATGAATTAACCAGTCTACTTATTATTAATGAAATGGGATCACTCTAATCCTAGGGTGACTAAACAGCTACTTAATGTGCTCAGCAATTACAATGATGATGCCTAAATAACCAATTAAGCTAATTATCATTAATAAAGGAATGGCAAATAGTTATTCCTAATAACCACCTAGTTCCAATTGGATTAGATTTATGAGGTTGGATGGAATTGGAGATGCATGAGAATGACTTGCATACACGAGCATGGCAGTCACATTCCCTGTGTCACGTGGAGTGGAAAAGTCTGATCTGGGGGGAAGTCATCCATGATTTGTGAGTCCTCCCTCAGGATGCGGTTCCCAGGGGCACAGCCAGAATGACTGCCCACCTCAGCAGGTTTCTGTGTGGGATCCCAGGCCTGCCAGAGCACCCAGCCCTCTCTGGGGCCAGCCCTCCCCGGGCTGTGTTCACCCCAGTTCAGGGCACTTCCGTCTGTCCTGAATGCAGCCAAGCCACAGTACCTTTGCAAACCCTTGACCAGGGAGACGCAGATTTCTATCTTTCCAGCAAGGTTGCCAGGACACAGGAGTCACTACTACCTATAACATCATGCATGTGTGAGTTTATTCTAAAACATTCCAGCGAGTGAAACTTTTCATCTTAAAGAAGAGGCACTGAAAGCATGCCACTGGATGCCAGCTGCCCTGGGGCTTTGTACACTGAGGCTGCAGTGTGGTTCACCCCATTTCACATAAAGCTAATTAGACTCTGAGCTCAGTTTCCTTAGACTTTAAATGGGATAAGCATTCTTTTCTTTTAGGTGGTAATAAAAAGGAGACATGAGTATATAGGAGCACTAAAGAGAGAGAGCATCTGGCAACAGCAGAGACTAAAATACATGTATCTCCCCTCTCCTCATCAGAGCAAAAAACTCTGTAACTTAGATTCTGATGCAACAGAATCAACCTTGATTTTCCAGGTCAGCATAGGGGCCCCCTCTGGGCCCTGAGAGAGGCTGCTCACCCCCATCCCAGAACAAGAGCTCTGACTACCCCCTCCCAGAAGTCAGCTCACTGGACTGTCCTTCCCTGTCTGCGTCTCTTTCTGCCGCACCAACTCACAGATCCTCCCGGCATGGCCAAAACTGCCTGGAGTTCACATCCCCTTTCAGATTTAGGGCTGGATCTGACACACAGTGGGCACTTTAATAAATACTGTTGAATGAATGAATCGATCAAGCAATGAACAAATGAACCAACGCATGGATGGCAAGCATGGGGGAACCATGGCCAGGCCCAGGCAAGGCAGCATGCAGCTACGACAGGAAGAATGAATTAGAGGAGGTGGGCCGAGGCCCCGCATAACAACACTGCCTCTAAGGCTCAGCGTGGCTGGTTTCAACGCCACTTGTGTCCGTCCGGTTGTGATCCATTCCAGGGTGCCAGGTAGCACACACTATCAACTCTACACTGCCTGGATCTGAACACTGAGATCCCTGAATCTGTCAGAGTGCCTTGTTTCTGGCAAAAGTCCCTGACATGAAAAGCCTGATCATATTTATATGTACAACATGCAGCTCAATGCCTGGCTGGCATTCGGTAACAAGTCGCTGAATGAAATGGATTTCAAAATGAAAAATGAAAAAAGAAATATATTTTCCAAGGTGGTAAAAGAGAGCTGTAAGGGGAAAAAAACTAGCTTAAGGTATTTTGATGGACCTGTATTTATGGTGGATTTTTGAAATACACAAGCTTTGCTCACTGGAAAGCAAGGTAATAAAACAAATGCAAAAAGCACTGCATTTCTCGCTATTAACATCGAAATGCCACAGTGAATGTGGACTCTCCAGAAGGCTGAATTAGGATTGATTTTACATTCCCTTATTTCATGCTCTACCCAGATCCGGGAGGCACTGGAATGAGGTCTGAGACTGCAGGCGAGGAGGCCCCACTCATGAGGACACTTCATGCATCAGTGAGCAGTGACAGCTGGTTTTGGAAGCGCAGTCCACAGTGTCTTCTGGGGGGTGCCTCCTGGCCAGTGCCTGACGGATGGGGTGGCTGCGGCCATGGAGATGGAGGTGTCCAGTAGCAGGTGGGGGCCAACGCCCACTGCTTCAGCAGCTCAGGGAGGAGCCAGGTGGGAGAGCCCATCACTGACTAGCCCACCTGCTCGTGCCTGCCCCCACCAGGACAACAGGGACAGGCCCTCCCCAGGGCTCACGGCCTCAGGGACCTCATCACCTGAGCGCCATCCCCACTCTTCTCTTCAGCTTATAGTATTGCTGGGAAGTAGGGAGGTGGGGTTTGAACTCGGGTCTCTTTGATTCCGGAGCTGCAAACTGTGCCCCCTCTCCAGGCTGCTATCACTTCCCAGTGAATCCATCCACTGAGGGAAGGCTGGAACAGGGGAAAGGCCAGGGGCCCTTTGATGCAGGAGGCAAAGACAGAAAGAAGGGAAGTCTGAGCACCCACAAGTGCCAGGGCTCCAGGCACTGGCTTGCTTTGTCCACACCTAAGGTGGGGGCTACAGGGTTGCAGCATTTACAGATAAGGGGAGCTGACAGGTGAGGACCCAGGTCACCAGGGAGTGAGGGAGTGCCTGCTTAGCAGCGCAGCCAGTGGCCCTGAGGGTGTCTCCGCATTTGGGAGTCTCAGCCCCCCATCTGTGAAAACAGGGACAGTGACCCTGAGCCCGTCCAATTGGCAGAGTGGTTGTGGGAGTCCACAGGGGCCCACGGGGACTGCACATGGGGAACTGTGTGGCAGCAGGGAACTGGACAGAGCGTGGGGCACAGGAAGTCACCCAGAGCTGAGTCTGACAGACTCAGGAGTTTGGGGGAGGAGGAAAGCATCCGGGGAGCGAGGTGGCCCCCAGGAGGCACAGACTGTGCCTGGAGCCCTACCCGGTCATTCACAGGCAGGCAAAGGGACGCCCAGAGAGGGGAGGCTCGCGGCTCATGTCCCAGGGGCTGGAAACCAGATGTGGACCAGAACCCCGGTCTAGGGCCTCCTAGAAGAGCAGTTGCCCATTTGATTGTTCGGGTCCCTTGGCCAAGCCCCTTCCAACTCCGCGTTCATGGCCCAGGCACCCCTGCCGAGCACTGACGGCGCCAGCAGACCCCGTCCACTCCCGCCACATGCCCTGCTGGGGAGGCCCCTCCTCCTGCCGCTGCCTGGAGGGCTGCTCGCCCTCAAGGACCCCTCGTCCGGGGCGCCCCTCCACGTGTCCCCACCACCCCCTCTTCTCATAACATTGGTCATCACTCTTGTCACCACTCAATTCCTCCAAGGAGCAAGCAGTAGGCTCTCTGCCAGCGCGTGACGGGAGAGGCCGGGCAAAGGGGAAGGGTATCCAGCGGCCCGCCAAGCAGTCTGCTTAATGCCCCAAGGAGGTGCCAGTCCTGGCCTCTGCTTATCAGCCTGAGAATTGCTGCCAGAACATGTCTGTGATCGGAGGAAGCAGGGTGGCAAGGGGAAATAATTTAAAGGTAGTAGTTACCTGCAGCCCGAGCAAGCCAGGGATCCCAGGTGGGCCCGCTTCACCTTTCTTCCCCTGGGGGCAAAAGAAGAAGCAAAAATTAGCAGGCAGGCAGGCAGACAGTGCCCAGAGCCAGGCCAGTAACATGTCTGGGTGGAAATTTCAGTCTTCGTCTCTCAAACTCCCTGGTGAGCAGCCTGCTCCCCACCTGGACGCCCTGCAGAGAAGCAGTGTGGGGCTGGAGAGAGACTCAGGCTGTGGGGTCGGGGAGGATCCTGGCTCTGTAACTCAGAGGATTTTAGTAACACATGGCCCCAAATGCAAAAGGTATAGAAAGGTGAACCTGAGAAAAATCTCCTCCTACTCCAGTGCTCAGCGTGGAGGACCCAGTCCCCTTCCTTGAAAGTAACTAATCTAGCCAAATGTTGGTTAATCTGCCCAGTGGCATTTTATGTGTAGGCATGCACATGTATGCACATACATGCCCATGCATGCACACACCCATCCTTCCTTCCGTACTTCATGAGCATTCAGTACATGCTGAGCCCAGGAAGAAGTCCCTAGGACTCTGCCACCCACAGCCACCCACAACCACCCAGTACCCCACAGGACCTCCCATGAGCAGCCTCCCCGGGTGCAGTGTGTTACCCAAAGCTGAGCGCTGGCACCTCCATGCCTGAAACCACCCCCCAGAGGCCCTTGCAAGTTCTTATTTATGTGGCTTTACTAGAGGCTTGGGGGTTTGAAAGCTGCACGGGAGAGTATCTGGCTGAGCTGGGAGGAAATGTTTCCTAAGGAGCTTCAAGTTCTAAATCCCAAGATCCTCACCAGTTCACCTTAGCCAGCTGGGGTGAAGTGGGAGATGCAGTCTGGCTGCTTTCTCCAGCTCCTTCCTCCACACACGTCACCCTCGCTGTGCCAGACCTGGGGACACCGGTGGGGTTGAGCCATGGCTCTTCTGGGAAAGGGCTCACGGCGTCCCAGGGAGGCAGACGGGAGCCTGGTGATCACGACGCAGCCTATACACGTGGCATGGAGGGTGTGCACGTGGCACCGGGACTGCACAGGTCCGCCTCCAGGTCTTGGCGGGGCTTCCAAAGGGGGGTGCTGAGGGCACACTGGAAGAAGGAGGAAGAGCTTCCAGGGGAAACTAGGGTGTAGGGGGCAGGACAGGCAGGTGCTCAGAGACAGAGAGGAGCAGGATGGAGGCAAAGCCTCTGTGCCATCCAGGGTTGGAGGGATTAGGGCTGGGTGGGGCAGACAAGTCCACAGGGAGTCGCCAAAGGCTGAGTGCCCTGCACCCAGGGGAGCCACCCCAGAGGCCAAGGGTTCGAGTGGCCACACAGCACGCTCTGCTATGACTTGGTTCTGGGTGCAGCAGAAAGGATGCGGTGGGGCTATTTGGGCCGGCTCTAAATCTACGACCTGGGGCGCCCAGCAGGCCTGCACCCAGTTACCCCCTCCTGGAGCCGTGCATGGGCCTCCCAGACAGTTGCCGTCCCTCACGTTTGCCCCACACACTTGACTCTCCCCCAAAAAGAGCCAGGATTAGTCTTACAACACAGATCAGGTCGTATCTTCTCTGCTCAAAAAGCTGTAAAACTTCTCAGCTCAGAGCAAAGTGCAGTAGCCTCAGGTCTTCCTTCCCTGACCGCATCCTGCTACCGGCTTTCCCATTTCCTGTACTCCTTGTCTCATACCAGCCATGCTGGCCTCCCTTGCCCACCTTGAACATGACGAACACGTTCCTACTTCAAGGCTTCTCCACTGGTTTTTCTTTCTGCCTAGAATACTCCCTCCCAGGTATCCACATGGATCAACCCCTCAAATCAGTGTGGTCTCTGCTCAAACACTCTATTCTGAAGGGCTTGTCTGACCAGCCAAAGTAGAACTGCACTTCCTCTGTCACACAGTGTCCCCTCCCTGCTGTATTTTCCTTTGGATCACTCCCAGATACACCATTGATTTCTTGCCTGTCTACCCCAACTGGGGTGCAAGCCTCTTGAAGTCAGCACCTGTTTTTGTTTTTGTTCTGCTATATCCATACGGGCCCAGAACAGTGCCTGCCATGTGGTGGAAATTCAAAGGACATTTGTGGGCTGGATAAATAAATTGCTTCTTTGAGATTGATGTGGTCTTGAGCCATGACAACGGCAGTGAGAACATCAGTGAGATGCTGGGTGGAAGTGGTGTCAGGAATGTTAGGGAGACGCACTTGGCGATCTACTGACTTGCAGAGGGGGAGCTGGGGGGACGTAGAACCCGCTGGATCCACAGCCCCTGAGCCATGGAACATAGCAGCTGAGAGGTGCAACGAGGTCTAGGTCAGAAGGAGTTTTTCAACATCTGTCAGGTAAAATTCCAAATGTGGTCACAGATACCTTCAGAAATGAGCCAAGTCTTGGAGGCACTTTGTCTCTGCCTCTGTCTGATCCTGCTCTGATTAATGGGAACATTAGAGATCTGACCGTAAGAAGGCTGAGTCGCCAGCTCCCCTTCTTTGGGGAATGAAAACCAGACATCTTCAATTTTCTATTTAGACAGATGTCCCCTCCACTTGTTTCTAGGTTATTCCACAGAGAGCTACCAGTTATTTGTAAGATGAATAAACATTTTCCCACAAGGTCAGGGCAATGGCCTGGTGAATAGTCATCAGAATTTAGAACCCAGGCCAGCAAAGTAACTGTGTTTAGAGGAAGAGCTGAAATGAAAGACTGAAACATTTAATGGTTGGTAGGAAAGGATGAGAGGGAAGGAGAAGGGAGGTGAAGGTCTGGGCTGTGCTTGAGCAGAATTACTAGCTGAAATGCCAATTGGGAATGCAACTCAGCTTCCCCAGATGACCCACCACATGGAGGGATGCACGAGGCTTCAGCAGCTCTACGCTTCTGAAGTTTCAGAGTTTGGAGAGCTTGTGTAATGATGTTACTAATGATCAGGAATACCTAATATGGTAATGAAATCTGTAGATGGTACAGAGTCAGGAGGTGTTCCCATGTCAGGAAAGTCAAAAAAGTGATCTGGAGAGATTGTGGGCAGGCCAAGGAGGGTGGCGAGAAAGGAGAAAGGCAAAGAAACGCAGCTGGAGAAGCAAATCCCCAAGTGTTAGGTTTTCAGCAAGGTTGCAAGTGGCTAGAGGAGAAAAAGAAATGTGCGCATGGCAATCCCTACCCCCAAAAAGGCAGAGCTTCCATGGGTCATCCATGAAGGGGCGGCGCCGAGAGAAACATCAGGGCTCCCCTCTCTGCCCAGCTCCAGCACCTGCGTTCATGCCTTCTCCACCTGTAGCGTCCGCAGCTGCCCCCACGGCAAGTCAAAGCCTCACTCCCCACTTCTCCCTCCTGCTTCCTGTCTTTCTGCATCCCCACCCCCACCCTCCCTTGAGCCACAACCACAGAGCTGACCCTGTTCTCATGCCCAGTCCCTTGCCTGGAGACATTTCTGGGCCAACCTGTGCTTTCTATAAATGTTACTCTTTGTCTATACCAATAACCTGTGCTCTTCCTAAAGGGCTAAAGGTCTGCCCAGATTACTTTCCACCTCTAAAGAGTCTGAGGCTCTCTCCTCATCTATAAGACGCCACATGGGAGCTGGTGTACTTGGAGACTGACAGAGCCTGAGGCTCTCACCTGCCTTTTCAGTTCAGCATCCAGTCCTGTGCTCCTAACTGGGCTGCGTAACTGGGCTGCAAACACCTTGTTTGGAATTCTGTCCTCTGAGACTTTGTCTGCACTGCCTCCTCTGTCTGTCACACCCATGCTCCATCGTGACTTGTCAAAATCACATCCCCGTGCAGTGTCACCTCCTCCATGAAGGTCCAGCAGTAATGAGAAATAATGGCAAAATATGAGAACAGCACATTTGGCATATAGATTCCCTGGTGCTGCCCAAAGGTGAATGAGTTGGAATTAGCAGAGATGGGGCACAAAGCTCCAGGTGAGCAGTTATGAGGGGCTGGCCACTCACTGCAATCAGAGGAATTAGAATTCCCTCTGTCCTTTCCTCAACCCCTTTCCTCTACAATATCATCTTAGATTTCTAAATCTAAGGTAGACAACAAGCCACTTAATTTGCTGAGTCTCAGTTTCCTCATGTGGAAAATTATAATCATTTTAATTACCTGAAAAATAGTACCAGAAGAAATACTTCAATATTTGAGGAAGTGATCTATAAAGCATCATAAAGCATTATGCAAATATAACAGGTAATTATGAAAATGAGGAGGAAGATGATAGTGACTATGATGAAGAAGAAATGGTAATAACAGGATGCTGGCACCTTTGAGTACCCGTAGTGGGTGAGAGACCATATGTCAAACAGATCTGGTCTCAAAACTACTACTTCCCAGCAGTGCCATGGAGATTAAATGAGATAATGCTAACACAGGGCTCAGCGCAGGATCTGTAGGAAACGGGTATTAGTGATGGTGCTGGTGGTGGTGATGGTGTTGGTAATGGTGTTGGTGTTGGTGATGGTGTTGGTGTTGGTGATGGTGTTGGTGTTGGTGATGGTGATGGTGTTGGTGTTGGTGATGGTGTTGGTGTTGGTGATGGTGTTGGTGTTGGTGTTGGTGATGGCAGTGGTAATAGTGATGGTGGTGATCGTGGTGGTGGTGGTGGTGGTGATGGTGGTGGTGATGGTGGTGGTGGTGGTGGTGGCGGTGGTGGCGGTGGCGGCGTTGGCGGTGGTGGCGGTGGCGGCGGTGATGGTGGTGGTGATGGTGGTGGCGGCGGTGATGGCGATGGTGATGGTGGTGGTGGCGGTGGTGATGGCGGTGATGGTGATGGTGATTGTGGTGGTGATGGTGATGATGGTGGTGATGGTGATTGTGGTGGTGATGGTGATGGTGGTGGTGATGGTGATGGTGATGATGGTAGTGGTGGTGGTGGTAGTGGTGGTGATGGTGGTGATGGCGATGGTGATTGTGGTGGTGATGGTGATGATGGTGGTGATGGTGGTGGTGATGGTGATGGTGCTGATGATGATGGTGGTGGTGGTGGTGGTGGTGATGGTGGTGATGGTGGTGGTGGTAGTGGTGGTGGTGGTAGTGGTGGTGATGGCAGTGATGGTGATGGTGATTGTGGTGGTGATGGTGATGATGGTGGTGATGGTGATTGTGGTGGTGATGGTGGTGGTGATGGTGATGGTGATTGTGGTGGTGATGGTGGTGGTGGTGGTGCTGATGATGATGGTGGTGGTGGTGGTGGTGGTGGTGGTGGTGGCGGTGGCGGTGGTGGAGGCGGTGGTGGCGGTGATGGTGGTGGTGGTGGTGGTGGTGATGGTGGTGATGGTGGTGGTGGCGGTGGTGGAGGTGATGGTGGTGGTGGTGATGGTGGTGATGGTGGCGGTGTTGGCGGCGGTGATGGCGATGGTGGTGGTGGTGGTGGTGATGGTGGTGATGGTGGCGGTGTTGGCGGCGGTGATGGCGATGGTGGTGGTGGTGGTGGTGATGGTGGTGATGGTGGCAGTGTTGGCGGTGGTGGGGGTGGTGGTGGGGGTGGTGGTGGCGGTGGTGGTGGCGGCGGTGATGGCGATGGTGGTGGTGGTGGCGGTGATGGTGATGGTGGTGATGGTGGTGGTGATGGTGATGGTGGTGGTGGTGGTGGTGATGGTGGTGGTGGTGATGGTGGTGGTGATGGTGATGGTGGTGGTGGTGATGGTGGTGATGATGGTGATGATGGCGGTGGTGATGGTGGTGGTGGTGGTGGTGATGGTGGTGGCGGTGGTGATGGTGGTGGTGGTGATGGTGGTGGTGATGGTGATGGTGGTGGTGGTGGTGGTGGCGGTGGTGGCGGTGTTGGTGGTGTTGGCGGTGGTGGCGGTGATGGTGATGGTGGTGGTGGTGGTGGTGGTGGTGGTGGTGGTGGCAGTGGTGGCGGTGTTGGTGGTGTTGGCGGTGATGGTGATGGTGGCGGCGATGGTGGCGGCGATGGTGGTGGTGGTGGTGGTGGCAGTGGTGGTGATAATGCCGGTCAAGGTGCTAGCTCTGTAAGTGGTAGATGTAGCTGCAGATGTGACCTCTAACTTCGGCCCTATAATTGGCTGCGGGGATTTGAGAAGTGCTGATGAGGGCGTTTTGCAGCAATAAAGAATTGTTTTAGTAACAATAAGCCTGAGCTTGTCATTTTTATTTTCTTCTCTTTAAAACTGCTATCCAACACAATATCTGGATAAGTGTTTATATTCTATCATGAGGGCAGATTTTCAAGCCATTCGGAAAGCCAGGATGCCTAGCAGGACTGATATTTCCAAGGCTGCCTGTCTGCCCGCAGAGAAGAGGAGCCCTATGAATCCAGAACAGCACTTCCTTCCCGGCCAGGGTGAGTTAGCACGGCCCCTTGTGCGGGCCCATTAAGAGATGGAAGGATTGGGTGTGCAAGTGGCTGTAATGTGTGCCCTATGGTCTTTTGCTCAATTCCTGTTTGCCATGCCTCCAAATATCAAAGAGGATTACTTCCTACTGGTTGGAGCTGAAACCAGGTGCTCAGGGAAAGCTGAGGGTGCTCTGATATAAACCCTGGCTCCATGCCACGAAATGAATCAAACAGGAGGCTGTGATCCAAACGATGCTGTTCCCATCTGGTAGAGCATGGAAGAGCAAGAGGAAAGGCTTTAAAAATTGAGAAGTAAAACAAATTCAACCCAGGCTGCCATGGATTGAAAGACCACCCGTGTTTCTCTTCTCAAATCTACTAGAAATGAGTTGATAGATCTGACAGCTTTCAGCAGCGAGACCCTCAGCTCCAAGGGCAACGATCAGAGACTCCAGAGACACGTGTTCAGTGCCTCTACAGAGTGGGCACTGTTGGTTAGTAAGGGGCCCTAAATCTCCCCAAGGTATCCACTGCAAGGACTGTTAATGTCCGCTGTAGAATTCTGGGGTGTATGGGGACACATGGACACATGGACACACACACACCGCACACCATCCTGAAGCACAAAGAGTGAAGGGTTTGGAGCAAGGCAGACCTCAGTTCTAATCCCTGTCCCACCATATACAATCTGGGTGAACTGACTTACACCTTTAAGCCTTGGTTTCCTCATTTGCAGAATAGCATTAAAGCTGTCACACTTCCCGGGATGGGATCCTTGTGAGAATGCCATGAGACATATGAGTGCAAACAAGGCCCTAGCTAAGTGTCTGCTCTGCAGTGTCACTTCTTCCCTACCTTATGTTAGGCTATTCCTGTGCAGATAGACTGTTTTAAAAATATGTCCCTAAAGCAACGGACACACTGCCTGAAACCATCAGACACATCCCCCAGCATTTGGGGATTGCTCCATCTTCAGTAAGGAGGGGAGTCTCCTACTTAATAGGGCCACTCCAGTTCTCACCTACTGACAAGAGAGAAGAGAAATCAGAAGATGCTGAAAAAATGACCAAAAGAACCAAAGAGACTGTCTGCAGCTCACGGGAAGGGCAGTAAAAAAGGCCTGCATGCCTGTGAGCAGATCATGTGATCTCTCTGTCAGCCTCCAGGACCCCCTTCCAGCAGGAGGATGCTATGGTCTAGAATATTCCAAGTATTCCATTAAATTTAAATGCCTGACAACGCAGATTTCTCTTAAGCACAGCTTCCCTTCCTTTGTTGTCCCAGAAAAGCAGAAAGGAAACCTGCAGGCTATCGCCCAGGGCTCAGTAACACAGAGCAAAGTAAAAGTGAAGGTGCAGAGGGGCCAAGCTCTCTTTTCAACACTGGCCATTCCCAGTGAGGGTCAGAACCCAGGGGAGCAAGTGCCCAGTTCTGGGTCTCTTCCTTCCCCTAGGGCCACCCCATGTGTGAGCTGCACAAAAGCAGGTTTCATGGGTAAGTCAGTCACTCGTGCACCTAATTGTGTTAGATGCTCATTAATGCCATTATGTTTATGCATATTTTATATGCTTATATATATAACATCTCTATGTATTTATGTATGTATAAATATATATGTCTTATAAGTGTGAGCCTCCCTTCTAGGTGCTACAGATAAAAAAATAAAGAATGGTCTCAGGGACTTACCTCCTCGTGGAGAAAACAAACAAATTCCCAAATAAGAAAACTACCAGAGAAGTCCTCCACAGAGCATTAAGAGAGGCTGCGGTGAGAGTGACAGGGTGTTTATTTGGGATGGATGATTAAGGTCTGGCAGGTATTTTTTTGGAAAAATCAACCTTAGGTTAGCTTTTGAGTGTCCAAGTGCCTCAGTGGCCTTGAGCCAGGCTGGTTCTACTTGCAGAACATTCCGGGCTGAGATGCATCTGCAGCAGCACACACCCCAGCTAAGTGGCCATGCTCCCATAGCCCTCCCCCTAATGCCCGTTCAGACCAGCAGGAGGGAATCGGAACCTCAGGGAACACCGCCTGTCTCCTTCGTCTAAGCAGGGAGCCCAGCCCAGCAAGGACGGCCTAACGCTCAGCAGGGGCGCGGAGTGGCTCCTGCAGCCCTGCGGGGTGCCTGGCCCCTGATCCTCCCCTCGCTCTGTTTCATTGTGGAAAAACACCAGCTTTGTCCAGAATGAATGTTTACCTTGCAGGAGATCACACTGCCTGTTGTTCATCTCTAAACTAAAGGGAGGATCCCTTTCCCCACTCCCAGTTTTAGTCTCAGGGTCCCCACTCCAGGTCCCTGTGGCTTGTCTTGCATCTTTTTCCTTTTTGCAGCCTGAGCGTGTGTGGGGACATTAGGAAGCTCTTTAGAGTAGTGATGTTCCAATTGAGGTTGATGAGGAGGAAACGACAGGTCACCGCAAGGGAAGGGGAGAGAATTTGTTGAGTAAGTCACTGTGTCTGGGGTTTCCTGACTTAGCCAGAGGCTGGCTGATCAGGGAGGTGCTTCAGAGCTACGCCAGCATCACACTTCACCTCTGCTCTCTTTTCCCCTAGGAGTGGCTGCTGAACCAGTAATATCCACGGGACGGAACATGGCCTGAGGCGGGGAGCAGTCAGTGACGACTGGAGGGCCGTGGATCCCCAAAGACACACTTGGCCACTCTCTTCCACTCACTTGAGGAAGCAAGACAAGAGAGAAGCCACCTCCATGCTCCCCGTGCACCTGCCACGGCCGCCCATCACCCTGCCTGTGACCCGGCTCCCTCTCTGTTAGACACAGGGTCTTCCAGGGTGAGAGTTCTGCCTTTTTCTCAGTGTCTCCACTGCCTGGGCCACCACCTTTCTTTTCCGATCATCTCCTAACCAGCCTCCTACCCCTGCACTCTACTCTTGACACAGTGGCCAGACGGATGCATTTAGAATGTCAGCTGGGCCACACCACTGCTGAACCCAAAATCCTGCAGCAACCTGCTGCCAGAAATGGATGAGGCAGTCCGGGGAGTTCTGAGAGCAACCCGACTCCATGATAACTCATGGATTTAGGTGGGATGATGTCTTTATGATTCTGTTTGACATTTCCTTATCTTCTAGAGGCACAGAAGGAAATATTTTGAGACACAATAATGGACGATGTTTGAGATTGTCTCAAACTAACCCAGGGGAAGGTGGAGGTGGGTGTTGGTAATAAACTAAACAAATTGGTTAATGACTTGATAAGTGTTAAAAATGGGTTTGGGGAGGGTGGGCGTTCATTTCACTCTTCCTATGTTTGTATACGATCTGTTTAATATTTTTCAAAATAAAAAAAATTGGAAAACATTTAATAGCTCCACATTTCACTCAGTTAAAGCCAAATCTTCACAACAGCCCACAGGCCCGGCATGAACCGCCCCTGTTTCTCTGACTTCATCTCCCCCAGCCGGCCCCCTCGCCCCTGCATACAGGTCTCTGTGCTCAAACCCACCAAGCGCAGGCCGTCTCAGGACCTTAGCCCTCTGTCCCTCTGTCGGTTGTGCTCTCTCCCCAGCTGTGGTTTGGCCAACTCCCTGCCTTCAGGGATGACTTTCCAGGGGTCCTACTGTAATGCTCATTACCAGCTTTCACCTACATGGAGACATCCTGAGGGCTGGGATCTTTGTTCCTATCATTGAAAGATCCCACGTGCCTAGATAATGTCCAGTACCCAGCAGACACTGAAGAAACAGCTGGTAGGTGGATGAATTTGCAGGAAGGGAAGGGGAGAGGAGAAGGAGCAGGGGTGGGAGAAGAGCTGGTAGAAGAGAAATAGCAAAGACAGGAAAAGACAAGAGAAACAGAAGAGGAAAAGGGAGTGGGATTGGTCCAGGATCCCCAGGATGACGCTGGCGGAGCTCGAGCTAGAAGCCATGTGCACAGCTTCTTACTAGGACTGATGTGCTTCCGAGCTGGAAAATGGGGAGCCCAGATAAAGACTGATGGCCCCGAGCAAGGGCCAAGGGCAGGACATCCCCGTAGGGGCACTCCCTGGCTCTGCATCACTCTCTTCAGCACCCTTCAGTCCTTCTGAAATCTGCCGGCTCCTGCAAGGCCACCTCAACCCCACCTTTGCTGCCACCCCTGCCTCCCGGAGCCTCCCGTCTCTCCTCTGAACACCCTGAGTCCCCCACCTTCACTGCCCCCCAGCCCCCATGCCTCCCAGCAGCCTCCCCTCTCTCCTCTGAACACCCTGAGTCCCCCACCTTCACTGCCCCCCAGCCCCCATGCCTCCCGGCAGCCTCCCCTCCCTCCTCTGAACACCCTGAGTCCCCCACCTTCACTGCCCCCCAGCCCCCCTGCCTCCTGGAGCCTCCCCTCTCCCCTCTGAACACCCTGAGTCCCCCACCTTCACTGCCTCCCAGCCCCCCTGCCTCCTGGAGCCTCCCCTCTCTCCTCTGAACACCCTGAGTCCCCCACCTTCACTGCCCCCCAGCCCCCCTGCCTCCCGGCAGCCTCCCCTCTCTCCTCTGAATACCCTGAGTCCCTCACCTTCACTGCCCCCCAGCCCCCATGCCTCCCAGCAGCCTCCCCTCTCTCCTCTGAACACCCTGAGTCCCCCACCTTCACTGCCTCCCAGCCCCCCTGCCTCCTGGAGCCTCCCCTCTCTCCTCTGAACACCCTGAGTCCCCCACCTTCACTGCCCCCCAGCCCCCCTGCCTCCCGGCAGCCTCCCCTCTCTCCTCTGAACACCCTGAGTCCTGCTGAGCCATTTGGGTTTTCTCCCATATGTCTCCAGTCCCCCAGGCTCTGAGCTCCTGGTGGTTGAGACCATTCAGAGATTCTGGAAGCATTCAGCTGAGAGCCTGGTAAGAACATAATATGAGCTTTGCTGAAAGACCAACGCATGGAAGGAAAGAAGGAAAGAAGTCAGGCTTTAGACGTGCATCCCTGAGGGGCCGCTGAGCCTCTACAAGCAAGCTCCAAACAAGGTGTGCCCCCTCCCTGCCTTAAAAGTCAATTAAAGATGTAGATAAGACTACCCTTTGCAGTCATATTTGTACCAAGAGCTCCACTCACCATCTAACACTATGCTAGGAAAAGTGAGACTTGCAGCGATTCAAGGCAAATTGAAACACGATTCACCGAAACGCAATCACATAATGTACAGAGATGGCTGTTTGCTCTTCAGACTGTGCATGCGCATGTGGGCAGAAAGGGGGCTGTGACAGCCACCACATCGTGCTGCCCACAGAGGGACAAGCTCTTCTCACTGTAACTCAGCCAGCAGGGATGCCTTCCACTGCAACAAAGTAAACAGGCACAGAGAGGCTAGGGGGCGTGCAGGGTCGCACATCCGTTCAGGGGTAGGGTCTAACTTCAAACCCAGGTGCATCTTGAGCTTCAGACCCACTCATTCTGCTGCAAAGTCCAGGGCCTTTGCGCCACACAAGGAGAAGGTGCCCTGGCTTTGGTGCATCTGACGGAAGGGGACCTGAGGCCAGGGCTGGGGATACAGGACGGGAGGTCTTCTAGTGGGATAAATGACTTTCTGCTCTCTCTCCCGACCCTCCTTCATGACCTCTCTGTGTGTCTCAACTGGCCTTCAAAATAAGTTCCTCTTAGAATCCTGACGATTCAAGATGGTTATAGGATGCAGAGGTGTTTGAAACCAAAGAAGGAAGTTCCCTTCTGGGTAAGGACAGGTAGGAATCTGTGCTGAGTCATAAAAGCAAGTCACACAACTTCAGGACTGAGGATGTGAGCGTGCTCAGAAGGTGGGTCCAAACCACTTGGGTAAATCTACAGCAAAATTGTGATTCCATACACTCTGCTGAGCTACAGAATCTCCAGGCTAAGAGTGGTCATAAACGAACCTGGGGCAGCCTCTCCCAGAAGCCAGGATCCCCATTTCTACCCATCACCTGGCCTCCTAACCAAAACCTCCAGGGGCAGGGAGCTTCCTACCTCCAGGGGCTGCCCTACTCATCTTGGGGTGATTGCATCCCTTGGACCATTCTCTGTGTGAACTAGAAAAAGATGCTACAAGCTGAAGCACTAGGGGTGAGAAAGTGTGAGCTACATCCCTGTTCTGAGCCAGACACGCTGCTGTGGACTCAAGAGGTGAGGGTCAGTCCCAGCATCCTGTGCGGCACCAAGGAGGGCTCCTAACCCAGGAATGCTGCTGTACCCCTCTACTTAAAGCACGTGACCTCACGTCAGGAGCTGTGCTTACTGGTGAGTTAAAAACCATATGGTGCACGTGACCTGGATGAGAAGATAGGTTAAATGAAAATAAATTAAGTTCCATGAATTTAATTTATTTTCATTTAACCTATCTTCTCATCCAGGTATTATGTTTAGAGTAAGGTAGTTAATAGCCTGTTTGCAGATCTCTATCTTTTAAATCTCATTTTTTTCTTATTCTTTCCTTAAGACTTGGCTCAAATGCTACTTCTTTCAAGAAGCCCTGGCTGCTTCCCCCAGGTTGGGTCAGTTGCCCCTTCTGTGTTCTCTCAGCACAAGACTTCCGTCTGCCAGTGCTCTGATCACACAGGGGTGTGAGTTTCTGTATATGTGACTCACGGCAGATGACAGACTAATCTCCATGTCCTAGTACCCAGCTCAGGGCTGAACACATGGCAGATCCTCAACTGTGCCCGATAAACAAATCTAACCCTTCGATCTGCCTCCAATAATCATTTCAAGCTCATGAGGCTGGCGACATCTCCAGTTTCAGCTAAGATGCAGGCTAGTATGGGTGAGCTGGGGCATCATCAAGGAAAGGCAGTTTACTTACTCGGAGACCTTGTAGACCAGGAGGCCCGTCCTTGCCCTCTGGACCCATCAAACCCTTTAGGAGGGGAGAAAGGGGGGAAGAAGGGTAAGTACAGGGTCTAATACCACAGGTTATACTTTGCCCTCCCACTCTCATTGCATAGGAAAATCCCATCCCATCCCAATGGGGAAACTGGGAGGTCAGGAGGAAAATATCCTATTCCCACAAATTCGTAGCATGTTAAAACATGCACGCCCATCTGATCTAATTAAGACTTTCAACAACTAAGATCCAGACAACACCACTCACACTTTAGATGCGCACAATAAGGACCGAATGCTTCGCGTTGAGCTTGGCAGGAAGCACACACGGAAGTGTCTGGAACCCAAGCGTCTTTAGCTCTAAGTCTAGCGCTGTTTCCCCTGCCTCTTTCCGGCTTAGCAAGAACTGGCTCGGCCATCTCGGTTTATCTGACTCTCAGTCAACAGTGGTAAGCAAAATATGATAGTGAAATGAATGAAATTGTCTACGAAATATCAGTTTCAATTGAGCAAGTAACTGTTGCAAGAAAGGGTCACACTGACCTAATTCAAATCCTGCCTCCGCCCCCATGTATCTGCTGCATGACCTCAGACAAGTCACTTAGCATCCTTGAACCTCGCTTAGCTCATCTCCAAAATGAGGATAATATACCTGCCTACCGAGTGGAGGGGAGGACCCCATGGAGGGTGACACAAAGCCCTGACACAGCACCCAAACTTCCTGATAGCACCCTGATTTACGCCCAAACGGTGACCCCTAGGAGAAGGCACTGAATGTGAGTGGGCAAAATGAAATCCTCCACTCTAGCTGGGACTCCAACATCAGCTGTCCAGGTGAATTTGGCCAGAAACTCCACCTCTGTGCTTCAATTTCCACATCTTCAATAAATATTATTATTGTCCAAATAGCTACTACTGCCAAATTTTGCATAACTATTAAGTGATGGAACTGTATTTAGATCCAAGTCTTTTCTCTTAATTACACCATGGAAATGAATATATGAATGGACAAACCTCAGGTATTAAGGTTTAAATCTCCCTTCCTCAGGAGGATTATTCTGTTGAACTCAGGGCATACAGTAGGGAAGACCCTGCAGAAGTGAGTTTCCTTTCAGCACCAAGAAACACACTGCATTTAATCTGCTCGGCTTGCCCTTCTTTATTACACTCAACCAGACATTGATAAAACTACCAGAGCCTGTTTCATCTCGGGGAAAGGATAAAAGATGCATGCCTCCTGGTCAGCTCCAGCATTTGGATGCCGAATGCTGCACACTGTTACCATACAGAGAATGGGGTACATTTTCCTCTCTTTGGAATTGCTAAACACAAACTCCATAAAATTTTCCATTCTTAACAGAAGTCACTGAAGCCAGCTTCTCAATTTGATTCAATCCAATGAATATTTAGGGAGCAACTGCTCTGCAGAAGGCCCTGGGCTAGGTGCTGCTGGGGATTCAAGAAAATTGAATTCCAAAAATGGCAATTGATATCGGGGCTGGGCTTAGTGAAGCTTCATAGAGCACTGCTTCCTACATTAGCGCATTGAACCCTCATGGCACATGTATGTAGACGATTGTGATGATGATGATTTCTAAGTAGGGAATGAAGTAAAGAGGGTCAGAGAGGTTAGGTGATGTCACCAAAGACACCAAGCTATCCGGCGGAAGAACTGGGACATGAAACCAGGTGTTCTGGTTCCTGATTCCAGGTGCCTTCCATGGCCATGTTGCTCCTTGTGAGCTCACCCTGCAATCAGCTCCCGCTTTAATGTTCCTCTTGAACGTTGTTGTGGGGCCACTCTTCCACAAGCATGTATTAAGTTTACATTATGTGATTAAGTCTGTGGATTTAAAGATGGGAGAGATACCGGCCCTGGCCCTAAGACATTTAACAATGTCTTATTAGGTGGGCTCAAGGAAATTTTATCACCCACCCTAAGTATTGTACTAACTCCTATCAAGAGCATCTAGCCCAGGGGTCATTTTCAGAACCTTGGACAGTGCCACTGGCGCACAGGATTGAGGTATTCAAGGTGTCCGAATGAATGAGGGTTTAGGACCTTCTCTTGTCCTATACAATGGGCTGCAGAAAATGATCCATGCAGGGAATTCTCCTTAATCATCTAAAAATTGCAAGTGTTTACTCATAATGATTTCATTTCTTTTTTTAAATTCCTTCATTGAATCATGACATCAGTCCATGTGGTTTCATCCCTGTATTCCAAGTGTTAATATTTTGCTTTATATGAAGTAGGAGGCCACAGATGTATGAGGTCTCTTTCTTCTCTCCCTCCCTCATTTATCATAACAAAATTAGCATCAAAGGGGAGGACTACGCATTATTTGATCTGAGATTCCAAAGGGAGTGGAGAAGGCTGCTTCATGATGAAGCAGGGTGTGGCACCGTTGGCCTCTCACTCCTTGGCAGGATCCATGAAGTGAAATAATCGCCCCTCACACTTCTCAGAGGAAGTGCTGCTAACCTGGGCACCCGGGGACGAGGAGAGCGTGGGCTGGAAAGTCAGACAGATCTGGGTTCAAAGTTCAGTGCTGCTTCTTAAAAGCTGTGTGACTTTGTGCAAGTCATTCAAGATCTCTGTACCAATGTTTTCATTGGTAAAAAAAAGAAAAATAACACCTTCACCCTTTAGCTTCATAAGCATATGTATCCATATAAAACTATGCTGTTGATTGACACTCAGTACTTGCCAATTCTGGATCAGAAATATATATACACAGAGAGCTACACATTGAGGGCACACTGCACTGCCTGCATTTTACTTGAAGTCCACCTAACGGCAGCATGACAGTGGCGGAGAGCGCTGCTGGAAACTAAGCCTTGGAGAGGTTAGAAGAAACCCATCTAAGGTTGCGGAGACAGAAGGCAGCTTTTCTGATCTGAGCTCTTTGATATAAAATTGCTCTCATTATATTGGAATTAAGTATCTTCTAGGTTTCCTATAGTTTTACTCCAACAAAGCCATACACATTTATCCCGAGGAGGAATGGGCCTTGATAATGTAATATAAATCTGATTTATGGACATTTCAAAATAAGAGTTGTCGTATTTCCTTCAAAACACAGTAACTTGAAAGAGGCAGCGGCGTGTTGCCAGAAGCAGCACAGCAAAGTCACTGCCCAGTGGAATGTACTGCATTCCTAGCATCCCTAGTAGGTATCCTTAGTCTCTGAATTCACATCACAAAATGAGCACAGACTCCCTCTGGATGGCCTCTGCCCAGGTGCTTATTTACAGGTCATTACATTCTTAGCTGAGGGAGACACGGAAGGCTGAAATATTCCAAGCCACTGCAAAGTCAGTAAATCCGAACCATGGGAAAAGCAGATGTGATTGGGAATGTTTCAGTTGGCACTGAAGTGCCCACTGTTTTCATTCCATTTGACCTAAAAGGAAACTAGAGCCCCAGACTGAATACTGGAAACCCTTCTGGAAAATCATGGCCTGTTTGGGACCTGGGGCTCTGAAGGCAGGCTAGCTGGGCTTCAACTCCAGCCCCGCGCTGGGTGACAGCACGCGCTGTGGCCAGTAAGTTCACTCTCAGGGGCTCAGTATCCTCCTGTGCAAGCTGGTGACAGCACCACCGCCTCTCGGGGTGACAGGATGAGCTTCCGAAATAGCGCATCACTCGGAAATGAGAAGCGCTCTTATTTTCAGCCCTAGAGGTGTTCAGAGCAGACCTTGGGCTGGGAGGGGCGACTTACTGGAGCTCCTGGCTGCCCAGCTGGGCCCTGGTGACCTCGTGGTCCCGGAGCTCCCTGGTAACACAAGCCAAACATGTATTAGCCAGGATGCCCCCTGCCCTGTGACCTGGGCTGCCCCCCACCCAGGGACCTTTGCATTCCTGGAAGAGAGTCAACTGACACATCTCTGAAAGGCTCCTTCAGAGCTCAACCAGCAGCTTCAGCCCCACGGCCAAGGCCTTTCTATTCCTGCTCCCACCTGATGTCCCACCTCGGAAGGCCCCACATTGCCCTTACCTGCTCGCCTTTCAGACCCTCTCTCTGCACCTGGGGGACAAACCAGGTGTCAACAATGTTAGTAGCATTTTCTCAATGGTCAGCCTCCCTTGGTGCCATTAAGGGTATTCACACACAATGCCATACTGCAGCAACCTCTGACCTCTCTGATTTTTATCCCCGTTTTAGTGCTGGAAGCCTTGTATCCAGCTCAGGTCCCCAGAAGAGCCCCACATCCTTCTCAGAGGAATGGACTCTCCCACTGCCCAGCACATGAGCCACGCTTCTAGGCGCTGAGGACGGCACCACTTACCACAGAGCCCGGGATGCCAGGAGGCCCTGCAGGCCCCACGTCACCCTGTGGAGAAATGACCAACATTTCAACAGAGTGTACTTCCCGCTGCCTTCTCCCCACCTACCTTCCCCACCCCACGTAGGCCCTGGCTGACTGCTGTGGGCCCACGGGACCACTTCCTTCTCACACTCCACTGTATATTGTCATCGCACCCATCTCATGAGACCCTCAGATCTTGTCTAATTCTTATCTCTGCACCAAGAGTTAGGAACCTTGTTTTCTCTGCATCAAAAGTGTAGCAACTTTTGTTAACCACGTCCAGCTCAGTGCTTACACGGTTGGGGATCTCACAAACACCTTCCTCTCAAGAGCAGCCCTGGTCCTCCATTCAAGAGCACCTGCTTCCACTGGGCACTGAACTGGGCACAGCAAGGTGGGGGCTGTACAGTGGGCCATCCTTTGTGCCATGTTCATAGCTCAGCACATGGTTAGCATTCAACAAACACCAAATAAATAACTAACACAAATGCCGTGATGACGCCCATCCACTTTCAACCAGTTGTGACATACAAGAGACTTGCTTTGTGTCCCCTCCCCATGATCTCCAGGTCACCTGAGTGAGGCTGGCTGTGGCTAGATCAGATTTTCCAGGGTGTGGACTACATCTTGGTTCTACATGGGACGTATCTGTTGACAGTGGCAATGGGAAAATCTTCAGTGCTATTACTCTAATGCCCTCCAGCTGAAGGACACTATGTGTAGCCAAGGTCCCACATATGGCATGGGAGCATATTTATTTTCATTTTCCCAAGGGGCAAGCTCAGGGAACATAGGAGGCATTAAAAAACTATTGTTGAGTAAGTTGGAAAGAATGAATGAGCTTCTATTAAATCCTCAGCTGAGGAGCGAACTCTGGGCACAGCCCCATCCTTCCTGCATTTGAGCTTGTATTCCAGGGCAGGGCATGTTCCCGGACCCCAAAACCGGGGCAGTCACAGCCTGGCCATCCCACCACTCCCCAAGACTTGGGAGAAACATCCCCTCATTGTACAGTGAGCACCCCATTTCCTCGCTCTTCCTTCCTCTCTGCCTCTTGCATAATAATTGAGTCCTTCTTCAGAAACGTCTTTCCATTCCAGTCTCTTCCCTCCATGGCACCCCCGTCCATGTACACACACGCTCACACACTGCATGGTTTATTGTTCTGTCACCCCTCCAGATGCTTCTATGCCGTGTGCACAGGACAAGCTCCACGCGCGCAGAGCTCAGCCTCAGAGCCCTCATTTCTCCATAAGCACCCAGCGACCCCCGGCAGAATCTCCTTTCCATCCTCGCATGAACCTTACTGATATCTGTGAATGTATAATTCGTAGGAGGCATTTTGAGCTCTATTGTAGTTCTTTGGGGGTGGCTATCTTAAATGAATAAATATATGTATATGTAAATATATAAAACCATATGTAATGAGAGAGATCAGGAGAGATGGTTCTATGTGGCTGAATAATGCATCACGAAGCTCAGAAGCACACCTTCCTTTTATTCACCCTCGGCCTCATTATCACAGTGACTCTTACTGTTTTACTGTATTTATCATCACTAATTACACCACAGAAGGTGAACTGTCAATGATAGTTATGAAATCCACTAACACACACCTGTTTTCTCATTAGCATAGTGATTTTACAGACTGTGAGGTCAAATGTCCTGGCATATTGAATCATTATTAAGGAGAACTAAGATCCCATAGTTCATCCATAATGATGGTGTCCATGCAGCTAATAGATAGTGGAGCCTTTCTGTCTACCAGGCCTTGTTCTGAGGACTTGACATGGATCAAATCTTTTCACCTCCAATATTATCTTTTCTCTTAGAAATGAGAAGCACAGAGATGGTCAGTAACTTGGTCAAGGTCAAAAAGCTATTACGTATTAGAACCGTCCATCTGGCCTTGAACCATTTTCTTTTCACTATGTGGGGGCACATTTTTGCAGAGACCAGTCTTAGCCAATGTGACAGTCGGCCCCCAAGACGCCCCAGGAGCCCCTCCTCCTGGCATTCACACCCTAGTGTGGTGACTTCCCACACTCAACGGCATTAGTCTGCATGACGATGGCACGCGGCAGACGCGACGGCGTGTGGCTCCCAAAGCGAAGCTGTAAGCATGGCTGGGGCTTCTTCTCTGGACTCTCCACCCCCGACCAGAGATCACTCAGCTCACTGCAGGGAAAGCCATTCCCACTCGGTGAGCAGCCCTACGGCGAGGCCACGTAAGGAGGGGAAGCCTCTGGCCAACAGCCAGCAAGGAGCTGAGTGCCCCTGAAGGGGATCCTCAGGCGAGATGGCTACATCCTGGCTCACAGTGGGGCTACGACCTCATGTGGGAGCCTGAGCCAGAACCACCCAGCCATTCTGGGCCTAGATGCCCGGCCCCCAGAAACCCTGGGAGACCGTTTGTGGTTGTTTTATACTTTTAAGGTTCAGGATGACTTGTTACGCAGCAATAGATTCCGTCAATCCAGTAAAACCCTTACTGTGGCATACACTGTACACCCCCCTGAGCTTGAGACCATGGGAGCTCACCACACGGACAGGTGGATCTACAGGCCTTGGTCTACAGCCACTGTGGGGGGCTTGGGCAAGACACCCTACTGTTCTGGGCCTCTGTTCTCTCATCTGTAAGAGGGAGTTTAAAAAGATCAGGTCGGTGGTTCCGATGACTTTCTCCAATTGTGAAACACCTAAGGTTTTTCACAATGATGTTCTCTCGGAATGAATTGAAAGGGGTCATATCACCTGAGCACCACTGGTTTCTTGATTATTCCGGTGAATGCCCTAAATAATACCATTACCCTTGGCCTTGCTCCCTACTTCTGCTGCATCCAAAATAACAGGCCATGATAACTCAGCTGTTTCCCAAATAGGAGGGGCCAAAAGCATCCACAAATGAGGTGGAAGGTTGGAATCTGTAGTAAACACACACATGCACACACACACACACGTATGCACACACACAGGAAAATCACAACTGGACCCAAACTTCAAGGCTCATTCCGTCTTAGTGACTTGAAATAAACTAGTTATTTTAGGATAGAGCATCCCCTGTCAAGGAGCTGCAAGAATATACTAAAATCCTGACAGCAGGAAATACAGCAATGTAAATCTCCGCTCTAAAAATCCTTAGAAGGAGGGAGCATAATTAACCTAGCTAGAATTAAAGCCCAAGTGAGCAGGTTTGAGGACATTAACATTTTCCAGCCACCATTCCTAACCTGAGGTTTTTTTCAGCCTGCAGGCCTGTTGATTTATTTATAACATACACCCTGTTGGCTTCTATAAAGAGTTCAGAACAGCCTTCCCATTCCCTTTCTCTTCAGTGTTCACGAGGAACTAGTCAGGCTGGATGTGACCTTCCCCTGAGCTCTGCAGTGAGACGCTGAGTGTCAGCGATGGCCCTATGGTCTCCCTGTGTTAGCCCCCCTGGACTGCCCCTGCTCTCCGTTCTCCCTCCCCAAGCTGTCCTTAGACCCAAGGTCTGATGCTTTCCTAAGGGCCTAGGATTTTGGAAGACAGTCATTCCCTTGTACTCAAATGCAGGGTTGTACCTCATCAACCCATTATTATTATCCAGAATTCATCCTATCTTCTGGGTTTTCCTGCTACCCTGAATGCTTAGGACAGTTACTATCCTCACATACATTCTCATAGCATTTTGTATTTTGCAACAAATTTACATATGCAGTTTTTCTTCATCTGAAATACAGAAATCCTAAGCAGCATATGTACTGAGTTAAGCTTTGTTGAGAAAACATTCTAAAGCAGATGACCAGTATGATGAGATACAACCCCTATTTTGTTCATGAAAGATCCATACATTTTGAGGATGATTAAGAAAAAATGTTTTTTAAAATGTTGCAGAGAAGAGAGGAGGAAAAGGAGTTTGTAAGATTTTTTTTTTTTGGTATTTATTCATAGCCTGCCTTAGTCCAAAAAGAAATTTAAGTAGCATAATATTTTAATATGTCTGGATATTATATAATAGGGGTTGTTGGTTGTTTTTTAAATTTATTTTTACTCCTAAAAGTAGAAAATGATTAAATGCAATAACCAGAAATGTCTTGTTAGCTGAGTTCCTGATGCTCAACTCAGCACCTCTGTCTGGGCTTTGTGCCCAGAACCCAGCCTCCCTGCCACACCCCCAGGCCCTGATTTGTTCAGGTGGGCAGCCGGCACTCACCCCAGGGCCCTGCTTACCTTCTCTCCCTGCGGCCCGGCCATGCCAGGGGGGCCAGGTCTTCCCTGGAGGAAAGGGAGAAAAGGTGGGCTGTCAGAGGTGGGGATGGGATGGGAGAAGGTCAAGGGCAACACACTTCCACGTGGTGATTTGTCTTTGCCCAGGAGACACTGGTCCCCTCAGACCAGACTGCTTGGACTGTGCTCGTTGCTAGGAGGTTCTTGCTCTCAACTGACCTAAGTGCCACCCAGCCATGTGGTCCCCCTGCACTTGTGTGGGTGCTGCAGGTGAGTGCTGAGGACTGGCTAAGCTTCCAGAGCTGAGGGATGAGGGAAGGGCTCTGGACCGGGATGAGTTCATGCAGCGGGAAAACCAAGGCTCCAGAGGGCTGGTGTGGGATGTGCTGAAGCCCAGCTCTCCTCTCAGTGTTCCCCTGGGAAGTCTTGTAGGGCATTTAAAGCCCCCACAGGAGCAGGAAGTGAGGAGGGGCTGGGAGCCACCCCACACTGGGGACCCTCCTGTGAGCCTCCTCAGAGAAATGGGGAAATCTGGGAGGCAGTTGGACAGTGCAGGTTCATCCTTGCTCACGAGTGGTTCTTACAGGACCTACTCACTCTAAAGGCATAATTGGCAATGCACCTATAGATACATGTGCAAGCCCTCACTCCTTCCACTATAAACACGAAGATCAGAGGGGAGCCTGAACACCCCTAACAGGAGACCGTGCCCGGGGCTCACGCTCCTGTTTCAGACCCTCATCTGCTGCCTCCACACCAACAGCACTTCTTCTATTTGCTCACTGACTATTAATATTATTATTCTTCATGAGGTGACATTCACACCACAGAACACTAGGCGGTCACTGAGTCATGCCTTTGGTATATGTTTAAGAAAACAATTACACGTTTATGACATAATGTTAAGGGAAAGGACAAGATATAAAAAGAGATGATTCCCATTTGGGGCAGTGGGATTCATGATCAAGTTAATGTATATTAATAAGGTTATTGAATTCAATCCATTTATTACAATGAGCATATATATATCAAATATAGTTTATGTATTTAATTATTTTTATCTATAAGCTAATAACATAAATGTATTAATTGATAGATTGATATTAAATTGTGTTACACAAATGAGTATTTTCCTATTTGTAGTAAATATTTGTCTCCAAGAAGATATATGATTTTACATTTTAATACATTTTTTAACCACTTAGCCATTTAAATATTTAAATTTAGTGGCGCTTTGAACAACACATTTGCATAGTCCCACATTTAAGTGCATAAAAGTTTCTTTCCCGTCCCCTCCACCGGCCACCCAGGGTCCTTTCCCTGAGGCAACCAGGACACCAAGTCACCAGTCTCCTCACTGTCCCTCCAGACACCTCACTGTCTGTACTTCATGGACACACTTCTCTCCACGCCATCCTACAGCTCCCTCTATTTCCCACTCAGCAAAGGACCTTAGAGAACACCCTCATCAGCCTGTTAGGAGTGTCATTGATTTCCCTGGCTTCCTAGCACCCCCTGCACCAATATGCCTGAAGCGCTCACCGAGTTCCACAGAGGTGAGTATGTAGGCTCTTTGTCATCTTTTACTCTCTTGGACAAGATTACAGGGAATACATCTGTTTGAACCTGCGCCCACTGCCTGTGGCCTTTATATTAATGATCACATGGACTCCTGAGGTGGGGACGGATGTGAAGTGCTGTGTTCTCTGGGCCTGCACCCCTGTGTTGGTGGAGTCCACGAGCGGCTGCAAGCGGGGGGCTGTCGCTATGCCTCCAGCTGAGCAGGACGGAAGCCAAGGCGCCCAGGCCCCACACAGCTCTGTGCCCGAGCTCAGGTGCTCCGGTCCTCTGACAAAACCTAGCCCACTGGAGCCAACGCTCACCTACCTGCTCTCCTATCTCTCCATGCTTCCCAGGGAGTCCATCCAGGCCTCGCTCCCCCTGGCAAAAGAAGGGGAAAAAAAGAAGAAATTGGTTCAGTGACCAATGGACATCCCCACGGAAGACGCCATGAAGAGGAAAGGCCAGCAAAGCCCTTAGCGTCAGATCATGCTCAGCTCCATGCTCCACCAGCCACCTGTGGATACAGGAGAGCCAAACACACATACAACCACAGAGAGCTAATGTGATTGGGGATCAAAGAGCACACCTCAAAGGTCACAGGAACTAGATTCTTATCTCTGTTTTTCATTTCCCAAATCCATGATCAAGGCAGGCCGTGTAGCCTCTTTGAACCACATGATTTCCTCCTCTCAGGGGTCTCCACGGGGGTCAAACAAAGTAATAGATGCATGGGGTCTGGAATGCGGTTCCTAAGACTGTGGGTACCCTGCATTCCTCACTCATCCATCCAGTAAATAAGCCTGAAAATCCACTCTGTTCTCAGGGTTGGAACAGACCGCAGAGTTCAGTGCTGGCGAATGCCAGGTCACCACCTGGACAGCCAGCCAAGGTCCAGCCTCGGCTCACGTTCACACCGAGCTGGCTCTGAGCCTCTCGGGCAGTCACTTCACCTCTCTGAGACGCTGCTGTTGGCTGGGCTTCATGGGGATGACAGCAATGGCTTCATGGAAAGACACCTGTGACTAAGGAGTGAGGCAGCCTGCCTACAACACCGGCTCACGACAGGTGTCATAACTGCCAGCGCCCTTCTCCCACACTCGTGTCCATGAGCTAAAGATGTCACTGTGCCCCACTCGCGGGCTGACTCCTGTCTAGTGTGCCCAGCTGGGCCCTAGGAGGTCAGCTGCTGGAGAAAGCTAACTCCCAAAGGTGGGCTCACGCTCGTATTCACAGTCTACTGCCTGGCACGCCAGCAGCCATGGCTTCCTCCTTTGAGTTCCTCAAACATAGCAACTTTTCTCTTGTGTCCATACCCTGCTCCCTTCGCTGGCTCCTCAGCACCCTTCAGGGCTCCCTTAAATGTCACCTCTTTGGCGTTTCAGTCCAAATTAGATGCCCTAGTCTCCTCTAGCATGGTCTCACACTGTCTCCCTGGCAGCTCTTAATTCAATGTGCCTGTGAAGGTATTACCTGTTTTCCTGCCCCTTCCTCCCTCTCACATGAGGACGTGAGTTGTGTTCACTCTTTTCATTGGTGTGCCCCCAGGCCCCAGCCCAGGGACACTGTGGCCCCAGCTGACATTTACTGAATGCCCAGAAGACTACACATGAACATTATTTTGAACACTCCTTGTATTACGTCCTAAGTTGCTATTTCTTTCTTTGTTTTTTCTTTTTAAGGTCGGTGCATCTCTTTAAGGATGTTGTGTTCCTCTGAAGGACTAGAGATTCTTGTTTTTTTTTTTGCTCAGTTTTGCTCTGCTGGCCCTGGGCTGCCCGCCAGAGATGTTCTGTTTGCTGCAGCCCGTGGTGGTGGCAGGCGAAGACGGGGCTTCCTGACAGGCGGGATGCACCGGCAGTTTTCTTTCCAGGGTAGATGCTCCCCCTCCTGAGGATGGCTGTCTATCTGGGGAATGGTTCTCCCTCTGTCTGGTGGCAAAAATGGATGCTTTCTACAGGCCATTTCAAGCAGAGATCAGTAGAGGAGACGCTCAACTCAGCTGCTGCCGGTTAATCACTGACAACTGCCCAAGGCCCTCCCTGCTCCCACATCTGCTGGTGTGACCTTGAGGGTTGTTCCAGCACCTCTCTCAGTTCTGCAGCTGGGTGTGTAGTTTCCCTCCATCTTGCATCTACGTAAACTTAATCATAAAGATTTTCTATCGGCCAGAAGTTATTTAAGAAAAATCTAGAATAATGATATACACATTTCTATTTTCAAGCACTATTTAATATTAATTCTTTAGAACATTTTTTCATGACATGAGATTTGGGTGGTCGAAGAGGACAGCTGCCTGCATTGTATCTCTTTGCCAAATGATTCCACATCTGCTACCCATCTTCCCTTCCTCCCAGTGTCGTGAGGTTGGCAGGCTTGAGGGCCAAGGACAGATGAGGAAACTGAGGCCCAGGTAAGCAGCCTTTTAACCCCGGTGAAGTGTGCTTGCTCTGCCACCAGAATCCGGATCTCCCGAGTCTCAGTCCTCTATGCCTCCTATCCCACAGGGTCTGAGCAGAGGCCCCTGGAGGAGCATGCTGGCCTCCTCCCCTGGCTCTCAGAGCAGGTGAGCTCACAAGGTGTCTGAGCCCAAGGAACCCAGCCCTCTCATCCTCCAGGTGAGGAAACCGACAGCCTTAGGGGTGCACCTTGTCCCCTTGTCCCACGGAGAAACTCGGTGGCCAGGCCTCCTGACTTCCACTCCAGAGCTCCCTTCCTCACGGCAGGTCAGCCTACAGATGTCACCTAGAATATGGCGCCTCCCCAGGGCTCAGCAAAGGCGACTGTGTCAGCCAGGTACTATCTCCTAAGCTCTGCACGCCACCTGGCCTGTTGCCCGCCCCCCCGCCCCCCCATTTCTTACTCCCTTGCGCCTGCAGACCAACATCAGCGGAGCCCAGAAGCGAGATTTTTCCCAGCTGCACCTCGAGACAGCCGCAGGGCACAGGGGCTTGGCTGGACGTGGAGCCAGCGGCCTGTTCCGTCAGTGAGTGGAGAGAGAGTAGGGCAGGTGGGACACAACAGGAGTGCTAACAGATGTGTGCTTTCATGAGCGGGGGGCGGATGAGGAACGGAATATGGTGTATGAGGGGGACTGAGACAGACATAGCGAGAGAGAGAGAGAGAGAGAGAGAGAGAGAGAGAGAGAGAGAGAGAGAGAGAGACGGACGGACGAAAGACAGAAGTCTGCAGCCACAGAGCAGGGTCTCTAACTGAAATGCCTACAGAAGCCCAGCTGGGACATGAGGCAGGGTGCAAGCAATAGGGAGGAACTGCGTCAGAGACCAAACTGTAGGGAGCAAACTCAGGTTTATTTCGCCATCATTTAGTTTTGCTGATTTTATCACCACTGTGCCGACTGCACGGGCATGGCAGAGGACGGGGCCTGGACAGCTGACCACTGGCTTGGTTCCTGGCATGGGCGGTGGCGGCCAGGGCCCTCAGGGCTGGTGAGGTATGGGGGCAGTGGTCAGCCTCAGGGCTCGGGCTCAAAGCTTGGCTCTCCCCCTCTCCAGCTGTGTGACCTTGGGCCAATCACTTAGCATCTCTGTGACTTCGTTTCCATCTACAAATAGGGTAGCACTTACCTCAGGGTGAGGAGAGCTCATATATGTGAGATGCTTAGGACAACATGAAGGCTGCTTAAGCAAAACCAAGAGTGACTGTGAAATGGGGGAGGGGGAGAAAAGGAAGTCAGTTGAAAGGGGGCAAGAGAGGAGGAGAGGAAGGGGTCTGAGCTGGGGACGGAGGGATGAGAGGGGAGGGCGATGCGCTAGGGTCAGGGGACAGGAGCCCCGCGCTGACTCTGTCACCCCTGCCTCGGGAGACAGTCTGCTCAGCTCTGGGATTCAATTTCCTAATTGGGTTGAAAAAATGAGAAATGGCAAGAAAGGGGGCTGTAGTACAGGAACTCTAAGACTTCCTGATTTTCACATTCCTGAACTGATAGGAAAGTGTGTATTTATGCAAATTAAGAGAATAAATCCTGTCTCAGCATCTTCAGGTACCAGGTGCCAAAACAGGCACTATCTTGTTTAAACTTCACATTAGTTCTATGACAGACTGTCCCTGTTTACAATAAAGGAAACTGAGTCATAGAGATGACGTGCGTTATGCTCAATAAGCAGGTCAAGCGTGGTTCTCAGTCCTGCCGGTGGCCAGGCCCCTGGGGGCTCTGTCCAGGCCAGTGCAGTGGGGCCTTGGCATTGGACCTGGATCTGAGGATGGGATCCTGGGGATCTGTATCCTCTCCAGATGCAGCCGTCTCTTGTCCTCACATGACCCCCCGTGTCCACACTGCAGTCCTTTGCTCTGGTCCTACACCCTTGATTCACCGGTTATCCTTAGAGGGGATCTCGTCTTAGAACATGTGATCTGATGAAGGACTCACCTATTACTCACTAATTTATTTGGCAAACACCTATCAAGCGCCAGCTATGTTCCAGGCTCGACCCTGAGCCCTGTGTGCCTCCTGCAGCCTCGCGCTGGGTCGTCTAGGTAAATCTTCTCGCCCACAGGACTCTTGGCGCTGTGAAGGCAGCACCTGGGCCCCCGTCCTCGTTGTTTCCGCCACAGGCACTCAGGAGGTGCTTGAGGGAAACTGAATGCCTGGCAGCCTGTTGGAACCCCAGGCCAGGGCTCGGGCCTGTGTCTCTGATGGTACTCTGAGCTGACAGCTAGGACAGAAGCCCACACAGCTGGGCCTCTGGCCGAGTCACAGCTGAACACTTGACTTTCTCAGGGCTTTGGACACGGAGCCTCAGCTTCCCTCTTGCTGTTCTACAGCCCAGCCCTGCTGCCGGAGCTCTCCAAATGCTGCTGCTCCCATGCAGGGGGTTCACAGACCTTGTTCCCTCATGCACTGAGCCGCCCATCAGCCCACACTGCCCTGTGCCTCCCTCCTCGGTTATTCCAAATGCCTCTGGCAAGTCCCCACGGAGAGTAGCACAGCCCATGCACACACTCATGGAGCCGTGTTAAAACTCTCAGAAGAACCAGAAGACGCACATCCTAGACCACGGGTTTTTTTTTAAGTTACACTGATTAAAAGTGACTATACACACCAACAGAAATCACACTTTGGAGCCTAACGTGGGTTTGCATGCCAGCCCCTGCCTCCCTTTATGCTAGGGAGCCGCTTTCTGGAAAGCAATGGGGCAGTGAGCCACACGTGGGCTCATTTTCTTTGCTGGGCATCTCACTTCTGGAGAGCCGCCCAAGAATCCTAAATATGCCAACTAAACAAATAAATAGAGCTATAGTTTAAAATTTTCCACCAAAGCATTATTTTTAATCATGAGAAACTGGAAAGAATCCTAAAGGATCCATAATTGAGAAATGGACACATAAATCATGGTCTCTTCATGCACCGGAACATCGTGCAGCCGTTTAAAATAAGTCATAAATATTTCACAGCAGCATGGGAAAAATCCTACACATGGGAACAACAAGCAGGGCAGGCTGCAAAACTAAATATATTACATGTGACTATGTAAAAAGAAATCAAATATATAAGCCCTGCAGAAAATGTGCCAAAGTGTTCACTGTAGTTGTATCAGGATAGTGGGACTATAGGCTAATTTTTGCTATCTTCCAGATACATTGAAATTAAGCTAAATGACTTAATAACATAAAACTTCCTTATAAAATTAGAGAAACACATACTTTTAGAAGATAAACAGGATAAACTGCACAGGCGTCTGGGATGCGGCTTAGTGCATGAAGGCCAAGTTCCAGTTCCTGGTCGGAAGCAGCCCTGCAAACGGGCCTGGGGAAAGCCTGCCCGAGTTCAGTGTCAGCCGCTGTTCGGAGAGCTACAGGAGCTACAGTCCTTGTTCCCACCCAGCTGAACCCTGAGCCTTGATGGCATTAACACACGTGGAAGGATCCAGTCTGAGGACGGTCTTGGCGTAGCTGGTGGCCTAATTATGGAGGAACCGCCAGCCTCAGCCTCGTCCAGCATGCTGGCCACCATGGCCATCTGCACTTAAGGGTCTCAGCTTCAGTCAGTTCACAGTGCCTGGTGAATGAGGCTAAGTGTGGGTCACAACTGTCACCATGCACCCTGGCTCCTGGGGTCAGGGTAATGGAGAAGTCATGTAACTTGCCAGGTGAGATGTGAGGCCGTGGCAGCATCCTATTCTCAGTCCAGGGCTCTTTCAAAACATTTCCAGCTTGGAAACCCTAAACTCTGTTTGAACAAGGGGAATACAATACCTACAGGGACCGGCCCACAGCCTTCCGGGCCCAGAATCTATACATACAGGGGAATCTTAAGCATTATCTGCACTGGTGCTTGCCTGCTGCAGGTGCACACACAAGCACACACATGCCCATGCATGGGCACACGCACGGGAGCCCACAGCAAGCACACAGCGGCTGGCCCCAGGGGTCCTCCTCTTTTCTACAGAAGGCTGTACTGGTGGACTGAATGATGTACATACCTTTTCTCCTCGAGTTCCCTTTTCACCCCGTTCTCCTTGGAGGCCCTGGAGGAGGAGAGGAAGATCAGTACCACAACGTTTCAACCCAGTGCCTCTGTGCGGAAAGTCTGAGCGCCCGTGGACGGACCGCCCTCTGAGGTGAAGGTCTGTCTCCCAGGAGTCTCTCTCCTCCTGGGCCTAGGCAGCTGAGCTAGGCCCCTACCAGAGGGAGAGTAGAGCTCCTGGGGCTGGTGCCTGGCCTGGGTCGTCCAGGACCTCCGGATACAGACTTGAACACACCACACCCTGTCCCAGAACTCACCTAGCCAAAGGGAGGAGTATGGCTTCAGAGGCAGTCTGCCCTGCCCCCCAGAGCCTGACCATGGAATCATGGATTTGTCCCCAACACTGAACCTGAGACTCTAGACCCCTTAAACCTCCACCTGTCCTGTGGTGAGGACCACTGCCCTGCCCCGCACAACCCCACCTTCAGAAGCAGCACCCAGATCCTGAGCTAAGAACTCCCTTCCCTCTGTGAGCAGCCTTTATGGAAATACTAGCCAAGATGTGGGCTTCTCTGGCCACAGGATCTAAATCACTGACCCCTGCCCTGCCCGCAGTCACTCTTTATCCTCTCTGCCACGCCTTACTGTTCTCTCAGCACTCAGCCCCACAGGACAAGCTTCCTGCCTCCCCCATGTAGAATGCAAACCCCACGAGGGCAGGGCCTTCATTCCTGTATCCCCGGGGCTAGGGAAGTGCCTGGATTGATGTTCATAAACACGTGTCGAGTGAATAGATGATTCAGTGAATGACTACATCAATCACTCAGCACAAGAATCTCATGCAAGTTTTGCCCCAAAGCTCCTTCCCCACGCTAATGTGCAGGTGCTCGGCATAGATCTCAGATGTGTCGCGTGTGCAGTGAGACGCCAGGGCCGCCAGCACCAGCTGATGAAAGCGCAGCTTCTCCCTGAGCGGGGCATGGTCCTGTTGGGCTGAGAGGCAAGAGGGTATCCTGTCCTACCAGGTGAACTCTCTCCATGGCGGCCTCTCTCCTCTCCTTGGCTGGAAAAGGGACCCTCAGACATTCTATGGAAAAGATGTTAGAGAGGGCAGACACTGCCTGGACCTGCTCGTTGATCCCAGGAACAACATACGTCTTTGGTGGCTGGAGAAGAGGCACAGGACCAGGGCCCCAGGGTGCTATCACAGAGGGTCTGTGGACCACCAGCTCTGTGGGGGAACCGGACTCCGTGCCATTTTAATGCCATTCAAATATTTCGGCTGGACACACAGAGATCAGAGGTCTTGAATGTCCCCGAGGCAATGCAGGCTGCCCTGTTCAAATATGAACTTTTATATTGCTTCTTTCATTTGAAGATAATCTCAAACCTTTCTTAACGAGAACCAAGAATAGTATTAGAGACCCTAGAAGCCACTTTGCTCCTTATATACCTTATGTAATTGTTCACTGCTTCCTTCATTGGGCACCTGGCCACAGACGATCCAACATGGGTCTCGCACTGTTCCAGGGGCTGGAAATTAATAGGCGCCATCCACCCATGGAGTGGAAGACTGGACAAGGTGGTAAAAATGGCTTCTTTAGATCAAGTGTCAGAGATGCCTGGGCTGCAGGGCAGAAATGTGGATTCCTGGGCTCCATCTAAACCCAATGCTTCATTGTCTGGGAAAGAGGTCCCAGGAATGTGCATTTAAACTCTATCTCTAAGGAGATTCTTAAGCACCGTAATGTTTAAATATTTCTGGCTTAAGAGAAGAGCCAAAACCTCTTCACTGCCATCGACACATGCAAGGCAGTGGGCACTCCGTGTACAGACTGCAGGAGGCGGACCTGTCAGAGAGCCTGGGTCCCCATCCATGCAGTAAGATCAGAACCCCTTCCAGACAATTGCCTTTACTTACAGGAGCTCCAACATATCCGGGAGGTCCGGGAAGTCCGGGCAGTCCTTGGGACCCCTGCAGAAGAGTGTTCACAAGAAAGGTGTGGGGTTAGGAAGAAAAGGCAGCAGCGGAAGGAATGCCCAGGCAGTAACCGTGCTTGGGGCTGAGGGCTGCTGCTCCTCTGCCAAGTGCCACATGCTGCTGGCACACGATCTCACCGAGAGTGCCCACCTTCGCTGCCCCAGCTCTATTGAGAGTTCACGCCAACCCCACTGGTGAAGCCATGATTCACACCCACGGCTACTCCACTTCAAGGAATAGCGAGTGGGTGTTGCATCTGCTCTGCAATGAGGCCAGCACGACAATGTCCATTTCCGCTCGCCCTGTGTCCTGTGGCTTTCCCGTGATCCGGCCACCACAAGGCACAGCTTCTGATCAACGTGACTGATTCCGGCAGCTTCTTATGCACCCTTTGCCATGGGGCCAGCACAGCCTGGGTGAGTCCTGACAAAGCCCAGCAGAAGTCTGCCGAGCCCAGAGACTTCTCTGTTGCCTGGACCACCAATGCTACAGCTTTTAAGCAACGAATCTGGCAACATGTATTAACATCTCTTAAAGATAAAGTGTGCATTTCCTCAGCCAAGATCATCCTGATTTTTGTCATCTACCCTATGTAAATAAAAATACAACACATAGAGAGACACACAGGTGTGCATTTATCCCTTCATTGATTTTAGTGGAAAACAAATGAAATTAGAAACAACCTTCAGAGCCATAAATAGGGGAAAGATTATGGAAATTACAATGTATCCATATCATGGAGCGGCATGCATTAGGAGAATGGATGGTCTCTATCTGTATTGGTTTAGACAGATGTCTCTGATCTCTTGTTAAATGGAAAAGATAAACAGCAGAGTACGGTATGGTTCATTTTCTGTAAGAATTTAGGAAAAATCATTTATGTGTGGCCATGCACACTGAAGCGTGCGTATAATTATGAGAAAGGTAGGTAGGGAAGTGTCTGTGCACCTCTTCCACACATAAAGCAACAGGCTTTGTGTGAAGATTTGTGCCCTGGGAATAACAGAGGAGTACAGCTCAAAGTGACACTTACCCGCATGCCCACCTCACCGGGCAGCCCGGGCTCCCCCTGCACACAAAACAGTTCATGGTTATAACCCAGCAGGACCCTGGCCTGGGCACATGGGGCAGACCAGGACTCAGGGGCCATCTGTTCCTGGAACTCAGAGCCCAGCTGAGGAACTGTAGCTGCTGGTGATCAGCCACCCAGGCTCCCCTCTGACAGTCTTCCTATAAGCAAGGAGCTGGTCTTTACTGGGACTGGTACCCTCTCCGCTCCTCTGGCTCCTGCTGCTGGAGGTCAGCCAAGCCGAAGAGGGGAGAATGCACAGCAGCTGGAGTGACAGTGAAGGTCTCCTCCAGGGAAGGGGCGATGCCACCTGGAGGGGAGTGAGGGCGGGCATAGAGACCCAGGGAACTCCCCTTTCTCTTCCTGTCTCCACCCCACACCTCCTGCCCAAAGTGCCAGAGGCTGTGGACATAGGAGGTGCTCGCAAATCAGGGCTCCTACCCTAAGACCTGCTCATAGGCGGCTGAAAATCACAAAGGGAACAGAGAGGTAGAGCCCCAGACCTGACTTCCCTTTGAGTTTGTGGTGGAGAAAAGGGTCTCCTTGTCCCGGAGGCAGAATGACCCACCTGAGCTGAGGCCACTACTTGGGTTTTTGGAGCATGTTCCCGCTCAGGGTCGGGGGGTGCAGAGTGGGAGCTGGGGGCTGACAAGAGGGAACCTGGAGGCCCTGCAGGTATGGGGTGCTGCTTCACTTCCACGCCAACTCCTTTAGCTACAACCTGAGGTCGGGTGAATCCCTCACCTTGGACCTCAACGTGGTTCCAGGTCTGATGTTGGGGACAAGACCTCCCGGGCGCAGGTGCTTGCCAACTAAGGAGAAAATAGCTTCCAAGGACACACAGGCGATGCTCCCGGGCCACAGCCACTGCCGGTGTTGTTATAATTAATGGGCTGACCCCTGGGGGCCTGGGGAGGTCCTGGTATGAAGGGGCCCCAGCTCAGGGTCCCCACAAAGGGCACTCTCTCAAGGCCGTAGGACTCTGACCGGAGGCTGCCTCGTGGGAGGGTGGTGGGGACACACGTACCCTCATGCCTTTGCTGCCGTCTCTCCCAGGCGGACCAGGCAGGCCCAGGGACCCCTAGGACAGGCGAGAGACAAGAGAAGAGCAATTAGTGCAGAACAGAGGGTAAGAATTCAGGTTCTCAGGCTTCCCTTGAGACCTACCCTATCGGCGGGGGTCCAGGTTTTAATGAGACCCCCCGGTGGTCCACACACCCGACAGCCCCTGGCCCACGCCCCTCCCTGTCCGCCCCGCCTGTGGTCCTTCCTCGCTCCAGGCTCAGCATCACACACGGAAGGCAGAGCACCTCAGTCTTGCCCAAAGGACACGGGGCTGGAGGACTCTTGCTGTGGGGTGGCCCCATGTGGTTAGGATGGCCAGCCCCACTGCTAGATGCCAGCAGCGCTCCCAGCGGTGACAACCTAAAATGCCTCCATAGTGCCAAATGCCCCCTGGGAGGAAAGTCTCCCCCGGCTGAGAACCATGGGGCTGAAGAGCCACAGCTCATTAAAACAAATGAAGCTGGGTGAACTCCATCCTCACAAAGCATCCCCAGAGGCACGTGGCAGGCTCACTCCTGGAGCAGCTGTCGGGGAGGAAAGCGGATGTGGGCCAGACCGTTCATCTCCCTCTCTCCCCTGTGTGGTTCCTGGGGGCGTGTGGGGGGACGATTTAAAATCAGGGACTCCTGGGTCTCTCAGCTTCAGCCCAGCTCCAACACTATCCCACTAAAATCAAAGCATTCTACCAACACCATCAGCCCGCCTCCCCCGTCAATTCTCCGTGGGACACTGAGCGCACCAGTGCCTCTTTCTGGGCTTTTCCATCTGTGAAACGAGGATGTTGGGCATTCAGGGAATGAGCGAATGGATGGACCTACAGGTGATATTTAGAAACCACCTGGTGCTGGTCCTGCAGTATGTATATTTATCTTCCCAAGAACCCCACCAGATAGGTCTTAGGAAGACCTCAAAGGCATGCCAGATATTACACATTTCTTATTTTTACGTGTATGTAAGATGCATGCATGTATGTAAGTACACACACACACACACACACACACACACACACACACACGTGTTTAACATTCCTACGAAGTGACTCCCAAAGCCTTGTCATTTCATCTAAGTTACTGTGATAAGAGACAGACAGACGGCCATCTCTGGCGCTGCCATCCAACAGACATGAGTCTGCCGCTCTGCACCTGTCTAGCCGTGACCTCAGATGAAGCCACACTGTGCGTCACTGGCACTCGTCTAAATGTGGACGATGAAACGAGCCTGACATGAAGCCCATGCTCTGCTCTGCTCCCAGTGCGGCCTCTCCTCCCAGCACACCATGATCGCAGCCACCCTGCCCCTGACAAGAGGCATTAGATGGAATCACACCACACCAGGACACGGTAGCCAGGGACACAGGCCTGCACCCCGGGGGCATGTGCATTACGAGCCACGTGGGAGACACATACTTGCTCCCGTCGGTAGCGGTGGGGACAGGGCACTTAGGCTCGCACAAAACACCAAACTGCTAGTAAGTGTGTGTGCATTTCCCGATGGCAGGGAGACCGGCCTGCTAGCTGTGCTTCTCCACAACACTCGGGCAAAACTCAACATGTCCCAAGGGGGAAATGTCACAGAAGAATAAGGACTTCGCGGAGGACATGCCCTCAATGGTGCTTCTCTCCGGAATCAGGCCTAGTGGGGGCACCTGGGGCAGAGCTCACCCCGGGTGTTGGCTACCAGCTGAGACAGCAGGTCCTTGAAAGGCCGGTCTGTCTTCTGGCAGCTGCAGGTGGGGAAGACCTGCAGCTGACGCCAGGTAAGGGATAGCTTGGTGGGCTCCCACCTCAGGAATAAAGGGTGGGGGGGCAGGCACCAGAGCTCCCAGGACCTCTAACAAAGGGAGCCGGGGTGGAGCCCAGAGACAAAGTCAGGGGGAGTTCCAGAGAGTTTTGGAACCTTCCCTTTGCCCAGAGGTGTCACGTTCCCAGCCTGCTGGCGCTTTCCAATAGATGCCCAGCAAGGATCTGGGTGAATCTGTCCCATTTGCAAGATAGGGGCTCCGTGAAGTGAGGAATCAGGACTTCCTCATGTCCGTGGTACCCGCTTGGCACAGGCCCCCATAGGTGCTCCACAGGGGGGATGATGGGGGACCTCCTAATTTAAAAAGTGAAGGGCAGGATGTGTAGAAAAAGCAATGGTCTTGAGCCATAAGCGGTGGCTTTGAACTCCTCATCACTTAGGACTCATGACCACGGCCAAGTCAGTGAGATGCTCTCAGTCTCAGTCTGTGCCTGTAAGCAGGGCTCACAACCCAGCTGCAGGTGGGCATCCCAAGGACACGGGCAGCGTGGCAAACTGGTTTTAGATGACCGGCATCAGAGCCAGCCACCTCGGCTGAGTTACAGGGGTGGGCAACCCTTGCTTTGCTGAGCACCACCCACAGGCCTCTTTAGGGGCGAGTATTTTCTTTGAGAGGCTAACACCTCGTTTTGAATCTTATTTTACATGGTTAGGTTAACCAAGCTAGACCTGCAAACAGACACATTCTGAGAAATTTATACTTTCAAGTCATCATGAGATGCAGGCAATTCATTACATGGTTTCTGCTCTTAAGAAAATTGTGTCCCAAGAAAAAGTCAGCCTGGCCAAGATATTGTTTTAGTGTCCCCTAGTCCTGACATCACAGAACACCACCATGTCCCTGTGACACACCTCCCCAAATCCTGCAGCCAGACTCAGCATTGCCCACAGAGGCTTTGCAAAGAGAAAACCATGGCCCTGGGCTGCCTGTTTTCCGTCAGGAAGTCACTCACCCTCTCTGAGCCACAGGTCCCTCCTTTGTAAATTAGAGGGGCACAGGTGCTTGCTGCTTTCAGATAAGAAAATGAATGTGAACAGAGTTCATAGACTATAAAATAATACTGAATGCCAGTTGTTTGTTCTCTTGAGAAGGAAGAAGGGAGTGGGGACAGATGGGAAGTTGGCCTGGGATTGGCAATGTCCAGCATGGGGTGCTTCTTAAAGGGGACGTGGGTAGCTAAGGAGGCAACAATTAAGTACTCTCTTGCCAGTGGGTTTCAGCCCGGCAAGTTTGCTCTGGATTCAATGAGACTGAGAAATGACAATGGAACATTCTTGGGGTGAAAGGGTTTATAACCAACTTTACTCCTATGGTGGCAGGTCAATCACTAGAATCCCACCCACTCAGAGCAAGTCTGCATTCAGCAAGCTGGCCTCTGCCTCTGGGCCTCTGCCCCTGCAGCTCTCTCAGTCTCTGCTCTCCTGCAGCCGTGCAAGAGCCAGCTGGCCATACCACCGTGCTGCATGGAGCGCTGGGCAGAGCTCTTGATATAGAGTCAATAGCAACATATTGCCCACATGTGCATAGTGGGCAAGCCGATCATGGTCAGCTGAGAATCCTGGCCCCAGGACCCTTCACTTTATCCACAAGTAGAAAAAAGAAGGGAGGAAGGGAGGGAGAAGGGAAGAGTGAAAGGAACAAAAGAGAAGGGAACCAGCCTGGAGAGGGAAGGGTCTGGTTCACACGCGGCCTCTGCGGCCCTTTCGGAGACTGTCACGCTGCTGGTGGACCTGAGGGCAGTTCTGCTGACCGTCGGCTGAGCAGAACCTCTGTCCCCCTGGGTTTGCTCCATCACCTCTGAAAAGAGTGATAGCGCCCCTGGCCCAGGGTGGCAGCGGAGTGCCTGGGGACAATGCTCGGGGCACGCTGTGTGTCCAGCGAGGCTAAGGGTGAGACTACAGTGGTAGTAGTATTTGGGTGGACACTCGAGCGCCCATTCTCCCTCTATAAGAAGGAAGTCACTTGGGTTTAGAGCGTGACAGGTCAGGCACGGAAAAACCATTACAGAGGATAACTGCTGCTCGGGGAGAGGGCCCCCCCCAGAGGTCCCCCTGGCAGCTGCGCCTCAACGTCGAGGCCTGGATCCCAAGTCAAGCCTCCGACCTCTCTGCCCCCACTGCCCCCCCCCCACACTGCCTCCATGGTGTCCCTGGGAGCCAGTCCACGGCCCTTGCCCACCTGTCAGAACCAGAGCTCCAGGAAGGGTGTGGTTACCTCACTGGGCAGATCAGAGAGAAGAGAGAGCAGGTATTTCCTGTTCTTTGGTTAATTGACTACCAGGCTCTTTTCTAAATGTTGACAGATTGCGTCCTTGTCAGAGGGGCTGTTAGTATGTTTCAGTCATTTGGGAGGAGGCAGAGCGGGCCCCTTAGGTGGGCCTGAGGCAGCCTCGGGCAGCGGGCCTCACAGCGAGGCCCCTGGACCAGCTGTGTCAGCATCGTCCAGTCTTTGTCAGAAGGGCGGGTGCTCCGGCGCACCCCCCACACTGAGCCTGGGAGCAGCCCTGCAGGCTGGCCTGACAAGTGCTCCGGGCGGCACAGCTGCTTGGCTGTCTGAGAGCTGCTCCTGGCGCTGATCGATGCCAGCTGCACAGTCAGAAAGTATGAGCTCAGTTCCTGGCTGTCTTGCAATGGGTTTCAGCCCCCGGCAAGTTCACTATGGATTCAGTGTGACCAAAGAAATGACAGTAGAACGTTCTTGGGGTGAAAGGGTTATACCCAACCTTATTCCCACTGTGGCAGGTCAGTCACTAAAATCCTGTTCACTCAGACCGAGTCTGCCTGCAGCAAGCTGGTTTCTGCCTCTGGGCCCCTCTGCCCGCACAGCCGGCCTCTGGGCCTCTGTCCTTGGTGCTGCCACCACTCCAGCCTCTGCTCTTCTGCAGCCGTGCCACCCTGTCCCCCAGAGCACTGAGCAGGGCTCTTTATATAGAGTCAATAACAACCCATTGCCCACAGGTGTGCAGTGAGCTAGCCAACCAGGGCCAGGGGAGAATCCTGGCCACAGGAACCTTCATTTGATCCACACTGGTTCAGCCCCATGGCAAGAGAAACTCACTCACTCCTGGTCACACGGTTAATAGACTTGTAAAATGAGGACAGTATTTACCTCAAAAATAAATAGCATGTGTGTGGGGCTTGGCATAGTATTATTTATAAACACCAGGTACAGTTATTATTCTCAAGTGCTCTATGAATTATTTGAGATGAACTGAAGAGAGGAAAAGACACCCACCCTGCACATCTCTGTTGGCCCACCTGGGCCAGCGAACACCCGTCAGGCTTCCTGAGGCCTCGGGAGTTACAGAAGTCCTCCTGGGGGAGGCGGGGGGACTGACATTCCCAGCTGTTGGCTGCCCCTGGGGATAAGACCACAAGGATGCCGAGGATGCAGAAAGCGTTATTTGACATATAGAGAATGGAATGCTTTGCTGGAGCAACACTAGTTATATGGAGCATTTATGAGCGCTTGGTACAAATATAAGTCATTCATTTTCATTAGTTCATCTCATTAGCAACCCTCTGAGGTGAGCACTATTACAGTTGCCAATTAATAGATGAGAAATGCAAGGCTCAGAGAATAACTTCAAAGTGTCACACAGCTGGGACGCGCCTGGTCTGAACCCAGCCAGTCTGCAGAGGGTCCGAGCCTTTAGCTGACCTGTGCCCTCCTGGTCCATCTGCCGAGTGATTGCCTTTCCCCTAAGTGTTCTCATCCCCTCACATGAAGCCCTTGGTCCTTTGATGGGCCCTTTAGGTTTGGCAAGTGCCTGAGTGTCAGAAGCGCCAGAGAAAGTACAGATTTTCCTATTCCAGCTCTGCTGGGGGCTGTGAGATCCCTTGAACCCCAAACTTCTCCAACATGTCCTTCAGCCCCGCACACTGGGGCTGTGGCACTTTTATTTATTCTAACTCTCAGCATGTTGGTTCCAACCTACAAGGCTATTGAGGGCACAGAAGAGGCTAAACTTATTTTACCCTAAACCCTTCAATTATTTTAAAAATAGAAGGCACTCGACCACAGTTATCCAACTCAATAACCATGAATAATGCACATTAATGCACAGGCTAAGAATAGGAGGTGGGGGCCCGGAGTAAGCCAGTCGTGAACAGAGAGAAATGGACCGAAGGCTAGACGCAAGTGGCATAAATGTCTCTTAGAAGTTTCACACATACAATCACACACATATAATTTGTATTTTATGGCTCAGAGGCTCGATAATGCAGCCACTACAGAAAATAAGTTGGTTCCCACAAGGGACGTGGCTTTTGAGGGCCAAGGATTCCCATATAGGAGCATCACTTTCGGGGAAGGGCAGGGACCCGGCTCTGGCCAGTGCAGTGGTAAGAGCAGGGGCCTAGAGGCAGACAGATGCGGGCTCAGCGCCGCTCACCCACCCCTCTGAGGCCTTGAGCCTGCCCCAGTTTCTTTACAGGGGCTGCAGGAGGCTCATACTTGTAAACTGAATAGCCTGGCATGTATAAAGATGTCAATAAAAATCACGATTCTTTCTACTACACGGCACCATCTTTGAGACAGAGTCACTGTACTGTGGCAGATAAACTCACTGAGTGTAGAGCATTGAATTCTGCATGGCCACTATTGCTAGTGCCCCCATCCCATCCTTTCAGAAAGAACCAGTGAAATAAAAGTGTGCCCATGACCCCTTCCTATGCCACGGATTTCACTTACTCCAGAAACCCCTGATCTGTAGAAGCATCTATGGTTTCTGGAGACCTTTCTTGGCCACTGCTCTAGAAGAAGGCTCCAGAGAAAACCCCCAGACAGCAGAGTCCTCGCTTCATTCCCCACCTGCCTCCACAGCCCATGCCACCTGCACAAGATCTCCTCATTCACAATTTCAAATGCAGTTTGGCTTTGAAAGACACCAAAGAAGGAGCTCAGGTGGGCGGGGCACACTCTTTCACAGTGTGGATGGCACAAGGTATGTCTGGCTACTGCTGGCTCTGCCCTGCTGGCTATGCAGTGGCTGGAGGGACTTTTCCTAGAAACTCCTCATCACCCCTGCCCCCACCACCTTTACTCTCAGATGGCTGAATTAGTCATACTCCAAAGCTCATGTCCCTCATTTTGCTGTCCCTCTCTGGTCCTCTGGCACAATGCCTGTCCCTCAGTGGGCAGTGACGTATTGTTAGGATTCTTAACAAGGCAAAGTGTGTGGATGCTTTCCTGAGTCTCAGCGGTCTTTCCCACGACATGGGGGTAATGATGCCTTCCGCCTGCACTCACTGGGAGGCATGAGTAAGACAGCGGCCAAGGAACCCCGTTCCACGCTTGATGCTTTGAAGGATTTCACCAGCAGAGGGGTCGGTGGACGTGCAAGGAGGAATCAGTGATGGGGAGGCAGAAATATCCAGGGAGGGCCCTGGGAAATTGACCCAAACATCAGCAGGGGACAAATATGGGGGAAAGGTCACCGGGGGCCGCATCCCAGCAGGCAGGAAGCTCACTCCAAACACGTGGGCCTCCGTCTGCCAAATAGCAGGAGCAGCTGAGTGGTGTCGGTAGAGGACACTGTGACAACAGCCGCATTACAATCAAACACAAGTTCACATGTACTTCTAAGTTCCAGACAGGATGGCATGTTTAAGTCAAAGGACTTCCAGGCCCCCAACCCACCCAGACAGTAACTTTCCACCCTTCCCAGGAGGCTGGGTGCTTCTGGTTCCCAGTGGCATGGAGGAGCTAGCTTCTTTCAACTTTAAATCATCAGAGAATAGGACCCCTGGGCTCCTCAGGCACCTGGTTTGGAGTAAACGTGTGCAGAATCCACTTTCCTCAGACCTGGGGACCAGGCCACCTCATGGCAGCTTAGAATCTGGCTCCCCGGTGACCCCTTCATCTCCTCGGGGCAGCCTTGGACTCTCTTTCCGGCACCTTCCAGTTGGCCCCTTACTTGTTTAGCTTCACAGTGGGCCACCCGGCCAGGACGCCCCCTGTGATGACTGACGTCAGAAGTGCCCCCGGCTCTGGGGTCCTCTTTAGGACACTCAGTTGCATTTTTGAGAAGACAGCACCCAGCAGTGAGAACCGCCCCTGCCCTTTGTCCGGCTCATGTCGCTTTTCCACCACAGCCACGTTTGTCGGGTGTCTGGTCCTGGTAAGATGGGAGAAAACCATGAAAGGCAAGGAGCTGATGTTCGCTTGACCTAAAATTCTGTCTGCTACCAAGGCAGCCAGACCAACAAAATACAGATGAGTTTCTCATATTGGCTCATCATTTTTTTTTCTGGGGCAGCTCCCTGTGAAATCTGAGCACAACACCCTTGGGAAGTTGTATTGCCTGCCATACGGATTTCTGTGAAAATGCTTAAGAAAGCATGTTTGGTGGTGGCTGTTTGGGTTTTTCTCTCTTTACCAAGTGCCGAGCCAAGCTTTGCCCAGTTCCGTCTCCTGTGCTTCTCCGGGGCTCTCACCGTCTGGACGGTGTGGTCCAGACTCGCCGAGGGGCCGCGAAGCCCTGTCCCTCCTCTGGCCTGTGTCGCTCCAGGGAAGCTGGGTGTCCTCAGCGGCCAGACCGGCCCCCCTGCATGCCCTGGTCTAGGCCAGCCTCTGCCCACGGGCCCGCATCCCAACCCGACTCTCATTGTAATATTAAGACCAGCTGTTCTTCACACGGGGAAAAAAAAAAAAAACGCTGGTAGGAAATGCATTGCTTCAAGTATCTGAACTGTTGGAGATGGTGGCTTAGGTGGCCTCGACTTTGCTCAGCCATGTGACATACAAGGACTCGTTTCTGGCTGGTCCTCTGTCACCTTCACCAACTCTAACGAGCTCATTTCATGGTAGCAAAATGGTTACAGGATTTCAAGGTTTTCACAGTCTCAGGCCCAGGGGGAAAGAACACCTCTTTCCAGATTTGTAAGCAAAAAGTACTGAGTTCATCTGGTTTGAGAAACTTAGATAATGTGCCTGAATTGATGGTCATGCTCAGGGAACCCAGGGCTCTGATGGCTTAGCCCCCTTTCCTGCTATAGCTTTCTGAAATCATTATTTACCAGGTACCCGTGAAGGTCGTCCTGGAATCCTCATTTACACTCACTTCAACCTCAGGAGAGCATAGACCTGTTTCTATTATCTTCCATGAACAGGGGAGGAAACTGAGGCACGAAGCCTTGTAATGACCTTTCCAAGGTTATACGAGAGGACAGAGGCAGTGCCGGGCTGCCACAGCCTGACCCTCAGCCGTGTCCTGCCACGTGGACCCACCAGCCACCACACCACCCAGGAGTCACAAAGCCCCCCACGCTGGGACAGAGGGCTCTTCCCCCCAAAATCATACTGCTTTTGGATTCCACACATAAACAAGTACGAATATACTTGTGGATAAAGTGAAGGTTCCTGTAGCCGGGATTCTCACCTGGCCTTGGTCGGCTAGCTCGCTACACGTGTGGACAATATGTTGCTATTGGCTCTATATAAAGAGCTCTGCCCAGGGCTCTGGGTGACACAGTGGCATGGCTGCATGGCTACAGGAGACCAGGGACTGAGATGGCTTGGGGGACAACGAGGCGCAGAGGCAGAGACCGGCTTGCTGAATGCAGACTGACTCTGAGTGGACGGAATTCTAGTGACTGACCTGCCACCATGGGAATAAAGTTGGGTATAAACCCTTTCACACCAAGAACGTTCCGTTGTCATTTTTCGGTCTCATTGACTCCATAGTGAACTTGTCCGGGGCTGAAACCCATTGGCAAGACAATACTATATTTGAAAAGATTTTCATTAAATAAGATCTAGCCTTTGGTTAAGTGTTTACAGATATACTCATGTTGTAGCACCATGAAAAGCGATTAACAAGACATACACAGTATCCCAGACCTCACAGTCCCCATGTGTTGGCGGTTTGCACGGCACGCACATCTTATGTGTGAGCACACACGGGCTTCCTATTTTACAGTTTCATTTGCATTATGTTGAATACATCTCTCCATGTTAAAAGGTCTTCCTAAGTTCACTTATGTCCATCCAGTTGATGGAATGCTATTTTCCATTAGGTTGTGCCTATTTTGTGTTGCAGTTGTTAAGAGTCCTTATAAAGAACAGAGTAGCTTGTCGTCATGTTTGTGTTTTCCCTTCACCTGAGCTGTGCCTCTGATGCTTCCCCAGCTGTTTCTCAGGTAATTTCTAAGCTCCCCCAGCAGTGCTGCCCCGAGGATCCTAGGAGACACAATGCTTTGCTCATGCGACCGTTCTCCACCTCTCCAGCCAACATCCCGCAGCCTGCATGGAGCCCTGTCCTGACAGTGCTGCCTCCCTGTGCACATGCGACACCATGTGGGCTAGAGGTGGCACTACTTGACCTGCTTAAGGGCCAGTAATTAGAATCACACTGGAAAAGACAGCTGCATGCCTCCTCCACTGGACTGGGGAACACAGACCCAACCTAGCTTTGAGAGCTCTGTGAAGCCACCACTCTCTCCCACACGCTAGGTGCTTGAATGCTGTCTGTTGAAGAAACATGTATATCACTTCTTTCATGGATTTTAGCATTAACTTCTAGCAGATAAAGGAAAGGAATAAAGACAAAGGACACATTTTTATATGCACCTACCATGTACCAGAGACAAGGCCAGGCATGCTCACAGGCACTACTGACCTCCTGTAATCCCCGCGACAGCTCCGGGGGGTAGGCAACAATGGCCCCACTTCACAGACGAGACAGCTGAGGCTCAGAGAGACACTAACCGAAGATCCCCCAGCCTCTGCAGAGCTGGGGTCCAAACCAGTTCTGCCAACTCCCCAAATATGCTTTCCATCTTCTGGGCACATATGAACACCCCAAGGCTCGCTTTGCCCTCCTTCCTGCCAGATGCTAGTTTTTAAGGAAAAGAAGACAACTGGTAGTTGCAGAAACCTCCCCAACGTCACACTGGGCAGGAGCCCTGCAGAGGACACCTGGAGAGGGCGCTCTGGCTTCCAGACACCAGAGGGCGCTGTGGGCCCAGGAAGGAGCCACCACACTGCGGTCCACAGGCTCATCCCCTGCAGACTCCGGCATCCAGAGCAGGACCCTTAGGATGCACCACAAGGAAGCTCACTGGAAAACATACATTTGGACCTTGTTTTGTTGTTTCTAAATCTTTCTACCCGAGTGGCTCCTGGTCCGGTTGATAATGTAGACCTCATCCCCGTGGAGTACAGACTAGCTCAGTGAGGCACCCTTATGCCAGCATCCTCACCGCGCTGATTAATTCTCCCCACATGCAAGAACCCAAGGCGGGAGGGGCACGGAGGTCCTCACCCCTCCCTGTGCCCCCGGACTCCCCCCGAGCTCTCTGAGCCAGCCCAGAGCAGTGGCCACCTGCCCTCCCGGTCCTCCTCACCCCGAAGGGCGTCAGGAACAAGAACAGCAGCGGCACAGTTACGGGAGCCGTGCCGCCTGCCTCCTCCTTTTGTCCTCCCAGCCACCTTCCCTGGCAGGAACACCTTTCTCCCTTTTACAGAAAAGGGAACTGAGGCTCAGAGTAGCCCAAGGACAGACCCATGGCTAACATGTAGTGGAGCCAGAATTTGGAGCTGGGCTGCCGAGTCTGTGACCCCCGTCCTGAGCCGAGCCCTCCCCTGGCCCCGGATACCCATTCACTCACTCACTCACTGGCAAGCATTTAATGCCAGCTGCCTGCCAGACACTCCGAAGGAGGGTTGGCCTCCCTTCTCCCTCCCATGCCCCAGACCCTGGGCTGTGGGCTGCTTCCCCCTTTACCTAAGCCCAGCTTTATATTCACTCAGACACTGAGGGAGACTAACCCCGACATCCTGTGGTCAACGTGGGCTGGAACAGGAACCAGAGAGGAGGCTAGCCTCCAAAATGAGGAGCCCAGACAGCCCAGGAACACGGCACCCCCCAAAACTTCTGAAGGGTGAGCCATTCAGCCCTCTGGCTTCCCTTCATGTTAGTAATAACCGGGGATTGTGTTTCCTAGCATGTTCCTAACTGTGTGACTGTGGGCAGGTCACTGGACCTCTCAGCTATGTTCTCATCTGTGAATGGGCCTGGCAGCCCTTCCCTGAAGCAGAGCCTTAAAGATGGGACACAGCGTGGGGAACAGACACACCTTGCACAGCGCCTGGCCCTCAGAGGCCAGTGCTCACCATCACACTGGTTAATCCCAACACCCCAAACACAAGGGAACAGCCAGCATCCGAGCGACATGGTTCCTGGACCCATCAGACTGCGGTCCATGCAATCCCCCGGCACTCTGCAACCGCTCTGCTGAGAACACTCAAGAAAGGCCAGTGTGGAGAGCTCTGTCCAAGTGTGCCAGTCACCAGGGGCCTTCTCCACTCCATGCAATCTGTCGGTCTCCTTGACCTACTCTGGCCCTGCCCCATCCTGGGAGAGGAAGCAGAGACTCCAAGCCATGGAAGAGAGCCCCAGGGGCCCAGACTGGGGGTGCCTGATCACCAGGTCTTACAGCTGCTAACTGCGAGGTGTTGTGCACCACCCAGTCCCTCCCCATTGTTTTACAGATGAGGAAGCAGAGGCCCAGAGAGGGCGGTGACTCACCCCCAATCACACAGCTACTATGTGGCAGAACCTAGATTCAGACGGTGCTCAAAATGCCCAGTTGCGAGAGAATGTCAACTGAGGACAGAGCTCATAGTGCCAGAGTCTGTTCCACTGCCCGTGTCGTGTCTCCTGCCAGCACCCAGTGGGTGAGGTCTCCCTGGCTACACTGGAACCCACAGTGTCAGGTCCCAGTGATGGTACTACAGGCAGAAATTCAGGCAAGAGGGAGATGCCTCCAGGCTGTCTGGATCTTGAGCTGCTCACCTTGAGCTCAAACAGCATGGGTGAGGCAGAGTGGCTCCCCCTGCTCATGGGAGAAAGGAGGCCTGTCAGCTCCTGCCTGGCGATACCCACACACAGGAAGGGCAGTGCGTCGGTCAGAGGACAGGCTGGTGTAGGACTTGCATGCTGCTGCAACCCAGCGAGCACCACCCAAACCCAGTGCCCTGACTTCAAGGGTCCAGAGCCCCCAGTCCTGACACCAGGGAACATGTGGGCATCCTGTTACCGCCCCGTGCTCTGGTTCTGGACCTGCAGGGACCGAGCATGCTAGAAACTATGAAAGCAGCTGCCAAGCTCGAGCGCCGAGGTCCCAGGCACTGCGGTCATGGGAGGCGGCTGCATCGGCCCATGTTAGGTATCCGGAGACCCAGACTGGACATGATGGCAGAGCTAGAGCACCAGGGTCGGCTGGACAGGCCTGCCTGGTACAAGGCTCTGTGAGGCCATGCGTCATGCTGTCTCTCAAGTGCTTTGTGTTCATGTGCAGTGGCTACTGTGTGTCTGCGCTAATAACAGGCATGAAAAAGAATTCCATTTATTCTGGAATAAATGAAAACACAGAGAAAGATAAGGGAGAAAATAAATACCCTCACAACCATGTCCTTCACAGACAACTGTGGTTACGCATGGGGTTCTGCCTCCAGAAATAATCTCTCTCTCTCTCTCACACACACATACACACACACAACTGGGGTCATATTGTGTAGATATTTTGCAATGTGTTTTGAAAATTAACAAAATAGTATCTTCATTTTCTAGGTTCTTAATTATTCTTCTAAATGTACCTTCACATCTCTGAATTCTGTGGCATTACTTAGCTGTACAATAACTTATTTTCCCCTTTGCCCACTACATGGCCTTTTGGTTGTTCCAGTCTTGCTTGTAGATTACACTGAATAAAACTCACGGATATGCCCTTGTGCGTGTCCTTGATTTATGTCCTTAGAGTAAATCTCTAGACATGAAAGTACTCTCTCAATAAAAGGGCCCGGACAGGGAGAGCATGGACTGGCCGTGGGAAAGCTGTTTCCCCAGTGATGTAATGGAGTGGCACCCGGCTCTTACAGCCAGCCCTATGCAGGGGGTTGACGGGAGCCCCTCTGAGCAGTGACCCCCCCAGGGTCTAACAGCACGACACTCTGAGTCTACAGGTGCCAGGCCACCCGTGAAATAATCAGCATAAATGTACGTGATAAAGTCTTTTTTAACACCTCTCCTGGGAAAGGGGAGATATATTTTTAATGGCTGGAGTGAGCAGAAAATGGCAATGACTCTGCCTTTCATTTCTCTCATGGGCTAGCATCTTAAGAAAGCTTTCCTCTTCAGAGGCATGCCCTAGTTCCTAGGATCCATTGACCTCATGGATGTTATGATGAAGGCCAAAGATGGTGCAACATGCGTGTCTGAGGAGAGCGTTCACAGGCCTCCCTCAAGGTGGCCCCCATTCCTCTTCCAGCTCCATCCTTGAAACTTCTGCAACAGTCTCCTGCCTCTTCCCCCACTTCCTCTGGTCTCTCCCCTTTCCATCTGTCTGGCCCACGCTATTTGAACAATCTCAGCATGTCTGACCACACACAGACTCTTCAGTGCCTTCCTACCACTGCAAACATGGCCTAAACATGTTTTGATATTTAATGCCCTGCATGCTGGTCCTCAAATCAATAGTGCAGCCCTGTATCCCACTTCCTAGGAGTGCCTTTAGGTGCCCTCTCCTCTGAGCACTGTGAGTCACCCACATCCTAAATAAATGCTTCCTTCCGTGTCCCCCTCTGGTTTGTGCTCATGCTCTTCATCGGGCCTGGGAGCCGTGAACACTGTGTGCGCTGCAACCGCCCGAGTCCAGGAAGGATGCGCGGGCGGGGCACTTGCCAGGAGACCTCTTTTCTGCCACTCAGAGTCTTACTAGGCAGCACCACAGTAGCACACGGCCCTCCCAATTCCATGCACCCCCACCCTGTTCTGTAGCCTCCTCCACCACCCTTGAAGGAGTGTGATAAAAGGGAGACACTTACCTTTTCACCCTTTCCTCCTTGGCCAGAAGACCCTCCGCCCTAGGAAAGGAAAGCAGAAGGCAAAGGTTTACTACAGAGCTTCTCCACGTCCTCAAAGCACGCTGCCAGCAGCACCCTGGGACCTGAAACCTGGGGTGTGTCCTCAGCAGCTCTGCCAAGGAGCCCCTCAAAGAAAGGGTAACTATTATTTATTGGTGTTAATTCTTCTATCATCATTTAAGTTTCCCAACAACTCACTATCATGGTACTCTTCTTTTTTGCTTATCAGCTTTGCTGAGATATAATCCACACTGTATGATTCACCTGGTTAAGGAGTACAGTTCAATGGATGTTAGTATATTTATAGAGCTGTGCAACTGTCATCACCATCAACTTTAGAACGTTTTTGTCATCCGAACAAGAACTCCATACCCATTAGTGGTCCCTCTCCACTGCCCCTCCCCACTCTGGGCAAACACTAATCTATTTTCCGTCTCTACACATTTGCCTCTTCTAGGCATTTTATATCATGGAAATCAAACTGTGTAGGCTTTTATGATGGGCTTTACAGCCAGTGTTTTATTAGCAGAGTGTTTTCAAGGTTCATCCATGTTGTCATACATTATTAATACTTCATTTTATTGCAGAATAAGATGCCACTGATGGATGGAACACATTCTATTTACCCAATCATCCAGTGATGAACCATTTGTTCCTACTTTTACTTTTTTGTGAATAATGCTGCTATGAACATTGTGTATAAGTTTTTATGTGAACATATGTTTTCTTTTGGATATATATATATATAAATAAGGAATTGCTGGATCATATGGTAATTCTATGTTTAAGTTTTTAAGGACTTCCAGGCTATTTTCCAAAGCAGCTGCACCATTTTACACCAGCCACATTATGAGGGTTCCAATTTCTGCACCTTCCTGTTATAGAAAATGAAGTACTGAAGCCTCTAACCGTTGTCACTGAATTATCTGTTAGTTTTTTGCTGTGTGTTTTGGGGTCTTATTGTTAGGTACACCTATGTTCAGAATTGTTATATATTTTTGAAGGATTGACACTTCTAACATGATAAAATGTCCTTTATTTCTATTTAAAGTCTACTTTGTCTGATATTCATATAGTCACTCCAATTTTTTATGTTTTCTGTTTTCAGAATATACATATTCTTTTACTTTCAATCTATCTGCATCCTTGAATCTAAACTGTGTTTCCTGTAGTTGGATCTTCCTTTATGTCCCATCTGAAAATCCTCTTTTTAATTGATTTAATACACTCACATGTAACATTATTATTGATTGATACAGTCAGTTTTACATATGCCATTTTATTTTTTCCCATCTCCTGTCTTTTTTGTTCCTTTATTCTTACTTTACTGCTCTTTTTTGCATTAAGTGTTTTCCAGTGCAACATTTTAATCTCTTTAATGATATTTTCACTGTATAATTTTGAATTATTTTCTTAGAGGTTGCTCTTAGGTTTACTATATGAATCTTACCTTATCAGGACCTACTTCAGATTTGCAGTAACTTACTTGCAGTGAGAGATATAGACATAATCCTATATAGCTCTATTCCCTCTTCCCCCATTTTTGGGCTATTATTATACATATTTGTTAAACACTCAATAACACATTGTCATAATTATTACCTTTCATCTGCCATCCCCCTGCATGCTGGCCTCATTTATTTCTGATAAGTCAGCTGATAATCTTTTGGGGGTTTCCTTGTACATGATGAATCATTTTTTTCTCTTGCTGCTTTCAACATTTTCTTTCTTTTAGCATTTTTACTATAATGTTTCTGAGAATGGATTTCTGTGTTTATCTTGACTGGAGTTCACCGAGCTTTTTGAATGTTCAGATAACTCTTTTTCACCAAGGGGATGTCTTTAGCCATTATTTCTTTGAACACTCTGCTCTTCTCACCTCTCCTTCTGGTATTCCCATTAGGGTGCACTTTGTGGGTACCCTCATTCCTCTGAAGGGCTGTTATCTTTTCCTCTCCGTTCTTCTGATTACATAATCTCTATTGATGCATTTTTAAGACTGTGGGATCTTTCTTTACCTAGTTCAAACCGCTATTAGGTCTCTCTGCTGATTTTCATTCCCATTTCAGTTACTACAATTTTAAACTCTAGAATTTCTCTTTGGTTCCTCTTTAACAATTTCTATCTCTTTACTTATATTCTGCATTTGATGGGATACTGTCACAATATCTTCCTTTACTTCTTTTAAGAAAAGAATAGTTTCCTTTCACTCTTTGAATAGAATTCTAACAGCTCCTTTGCAGACTTTCTCTTAAACCCAACACCTGTGCTTAGTGCAGGCCGTTCCTGTGGCCTGCTTTTTATTTTCTGCATATGAGAAAGATGGGTGTTTTACTAGACCCAGCTCACCAAGTTGCTGTGAGGTTGACATGCCCGAAATCTGTAAAGCATGTAACACAGAGCCAGGCACATAGTAAGTGGTCTTACATGTTCGCACCTCATCTTATTCCATGTGATCTTGCATAGAACAGGTGCTTCCTACCTATACACAGGAGGTAGGTATATCCTGAGGAAGCTGGCGACGTGGTAGCACAGAGGTCGTGTGTGACTCAGAACTGGCCTCGGAAAGCTAACCTGGAGAACCACACACTGTTGACTGATGAGAAAGCATGGGCCAAGCAGAAAGGGGAGGTGAGGGGGAAATAAAGGGTGAACAGGTGGTAAAGTTACTCTTGGTAGAGAAAAAAGCATGTGTTCTTTTTAACGTGAAAAATGACCAGTTTCGGGAGTCATAATTGCCAATGTGGGAAGCACAGATCCAGAGAGCAGGATGATGAGGATAGGAGCGGAGCAGCCCGCTGGGGCCACACCCACGCCCATCCACGAGCTTGGCATTCATGCCAAGGGAGGCGTGGGGCTCAGTCTCTGTACGCACTAGATCTTCAGCACCTCCTAGCTGACAGGCATGCTTAGGGAAAGGCCCTGGGTCTCCCACACCAGCCCCGCAGACAGGCAGCCCCTTACTTACCATGTCGCCTTTCTCTCCCTTGGGTCCTCGAGCTCCAACCAGCCCAGGGGCTCCCATGTCGCCCTGAGGAGTTGAAACCAGAGATGAGCCCTGGGTCAGGCCTTCCGACAGGCTCCCCCTCAGGCTTCCCACAGCCCACCTCGCTCCAACCCCCTGGAGTGGCTGGTTTTATCACTGCCAACTGCACAGTGAGGCCATGCGCCCATCGCATGGAGGGAGGAAGCACCCAACCTCCTTGTTCCAGGAACTATGGACATCTTGAGAAAGCAAGTGGATGAAAACATTGTAGGCTTGTCCCTGGGGATGGCCTAGGCACTGGTCCAAGGCCCCAGAAGGGGAGTTAGAAGCCTTGGATTCAAGTCCCAGCTCTGCTGCCTAATGTGGGGGGGCCAGTCCAGGCTCAGGGGCAGAACATGGAGCCCTCATTTCTTCTATTTTTCTTTTCTCTTAGTATGTGATCTCATTTCTTCCCACTTTTGCTCTGAGAACAAATAGCTCCTTTGCTTACCGGGTTCCCTTGGCTGTAATACCTTTCCCTGCCTTCTCGTCCTGGATGTCCTGCTGCACCCAGCCAGGGCGGGCCTCCAACAGCACGGCAACCTCCAGTGCTCCCCAGGTGGCCTTGGGGCCTCCCCTCTGGGCCCTGCAGACCCTGGGCTCCCACCACCCAGCTGTCCCCGTCCCCACGAGGTATTCCCCTCCTGTGCCTCGCCTCTCTTCCCACCGGCCTGTGGGTCTGGAGGCAGGGCTGTCTGCCCCTCTCTGGACATCCTGCATCTAGAATGGGTCTCGGCACCGAGAAGACCCCAGGCCACGACTGTCGGCACAACTGAGCTCTACCTAGGTTAATGGAGCCACTGTAAGCAGAGCTGTTCACTGAGTCTCGACCAGAGGCTGGGCCATTTGGCAGGGGTGCTGAAAGGCCAGGGAGCAGCGCGGCTCCAAGGGGCCCAGGCTGCCTCCTGGGGGCTCTGTCTGCTTCCTGCCTCAGTATTCCTTCCCTCCCGGCCCATCTCCTCTCCTGGTGCTGCGGTCATTCAACCACAGCATGGCACAGCCATTCCATGAACAGCCACTACTGCAGACAAATGCTTTCCACTCACAGGTGCACAGACCCCCAGACACCTGCTCTGTTCTCCCCTCTGATGGCCGAGAAGCTGAGGTGACAGCCCAGGGGCTCAGCGAGGCAGAAACCCCTGCATTCCTCATGGTGACCACCTGACTCCCTGGACAGCCCTGAGCTGCCTCCTTCCACACTGGGGGGCGGGGGGAACCAAGTAGGCTGGGAGTGTGTGTGTGATGGGGTATGTGGGATATGCGTGTGATAGTGTGTGTGACAGTGTGTGTGATGATGTGTATGTAATGGTGTGTGTGTGATGGTGTGTAGATGGTGTGTGTTAGTGTGTGTGACAGTGTGTGTGATGATGTGTATAATGGTGTGTGTGTGATGGTGTGTAGATGGTGTGTGTGATGGTGTGTGTGCGATAGTGTGTGTGACAGTGTGTGTGATAGTGTGACAGTGTGTGATGGTGTTATGTAATGGTGTATGTGACTGTGTGATAATATGTGTGTGATGGTGTGTGTGTGATAGTGTGACAGTGTGTGATGGCGTGTATGTAATGGTGTGTGTGTGTGATGGTGTGTGTGACAGTGTGTGATGTGTATGTAATGGTGTGTGTGTGTGATGGTGTGTATAATGGTGTGTGTGACTCTGTGATAATGTGTGTGTGATGGTATCTTTGATGGTGTGTGTGTGATGGTGTGTGTGATGGTGGGTGTGTGACCTGTGTGTGTGTGATGCAGTGTGGGCCTGTGCTCCCCACCCTAGCAGAGTGGGGCAGAGGGAGAAGGGGAGAGAAGGGGGAGTATAGGAGGTACCCGCAGAGGCAGGAAGGAGGGAGAAGAGAAAGATCAAGGGACCGCAGCAGGTGCTCAATGCCATGCACTGAATGAATGACTGCGGAAACAAGTGATGCAGGGGAGGCGCTGGAAGGGACAGGAGGGAAGAGGGGAGGGAGTTGTCTCTAGGAGTTGTCACCACCACACTCAGCTCCTTTCAAACACCAGGCCAGGTGATGGCCACTGGATACAGGGACCTCTTCCACTCAGCCTGTGTGACCATGGAATTCACATCTCTCTGGGTCTCAGCTTTCTGAGACCGAAACGATGAGGTGTGAAACTAGGCCTGTCCAGCTCCATAAATGTCAGAAATCTTGGGAAAGGTAGAGTGGGAGGACGCTGCTGCATGACCCAGGAAGGAGGACCCCACTCAGAAGCACCTGGCTAAGAGCAATTAATGTGTTTGGAAAATTTGTGCAAAAAGAATTTCGTGCAATTTAAGCAAACAGAACACACAGTCTAAACAAATAGACTCTTAAAGCCAACCCCAAAGTTTCTGGAATAGAGAGGCTTAAAAACATTGATGCAGAATTAGCTGGCCAGGGAGAGTTAAGCTCGTTGGGGCAAACAGGATCTGATCCAGGGCTGCTGTAACCTAACCCTTTCTTGCTTAAATTTGCAGACAGAAATGGAGGTCTGAGAAGTGAAGAGACTCAGAGGTTCCGGCTAGCTCTGTCCTTTTCTCTCAACAGGTCTGGAAGCACAATACTGCAGGACATAATCTGCCCCAGAGCTCACGCTCTCTCCTTTGTGGAGAACAAAGCACGGTACTTATGGGCGCTCACGGGCACCCCAGCCAGCTCCAGCACTGACCTTTGGGCCGGGGAGTCCCACGGGGCCATCAGAACCCTTTTCACCCTAAAGGAAGTCAGAAGAAGCAAGTTAGCCACTATTTAAATTTTCCCCCTTGTCTCTTCACTTGTTGGTTATCCACCCACAGGCTCATAAGCCAGTCTCTTAGCAAGCCACGTGCTGACCAACAAGTTGGACGAGGTTTATGAGGGCTGAGAGCCCCTGCTCTTGAACTGCAAATCTGTGTGGGAAACTGGCACTGCCTCCAAATACAACATCAGTGGGATAAAGAGAAAACGAAGATGGAATCCTCTAGGCTATTTGTATCTGAATATGACATCACTTCAATGAAAAAACCATGTAGCCTGCCTAATGGTTCATATAATTAATTATTCACTAAAATACAAAACAAGGCATGTCTAAAGGCTGTCTCTAATTGTAAACATTGTTCGCTTTTTAAAGTACGTGCTACCTGTGTAAAAGATCTTATTTTTAGATCGAAAAATGTGATCTGCTGAGGCTGCATGTTAATATCATCATACTAAAACAAATGTCACGATTCACGCAGTTGTATTTGTGCAAATCTCAGCACATTAGTGAAAAGAAGAGTGACAATACATATCCATTTACATGTGTGCACCGCCTATCCCTGAACACCATGCACACTCGGGCGCAGTTGTGCGATTAGCTACATCGGGAACATTTTTTTTTTAAAATGCATTCCTAGATGTCACTAACACCTGCCAATGGAGATGAGCTGTGTGTGTCTGAGCACACATGGGGCCTGCTGGATGCTTCTGCACAGTTCATCCCCCACGATATTTGCATCTGGAGAGGGAAAGAGGAGCACAAAAGGCATCCTGTTGACCTCAGTGAATAATGGAAATGTTTTGTAAATTGAATTAGAGATTTAACTATCGAAGCCAAGTCTGCCCGTGACCCGAGTTCTGCCTTCCAGAGAGAAGTGGCCAGACTGCCCAGGCCCCCTGCACGGCACTTTCTACAGTTTGAAGATGGAGGAGGCACGGGTGAGCCCTTTCAATGAGGTGCTTGTAGGAGCTCTGGCGTCTTCTGGGGAGGAGAAAAGAGCTGGGCTGAGGAGGTGCTCAAGCCCCGGGGAGGGTGCCAAGGCACTGTGGAGGCCTCAGAGCTCTGGGGCACCCTAGCCTCCCAGTAGATGAGGACTTTTGAGGACCCTGCCCTATGTGCCTTAAAGTCTCCTGCTCAGCACACAGTGGGTGCTTCATGCTTACTGTCAAAAATAAGGGAGGATTGAATAAATAAAGGAATAGATACCGAGGGATGCCACCAGGGGCCGAGGCTGTGAATTTGTCAGTTGATTGATAATGTCGAAAAGAGAGACCCTGTCCTGCCCGCAAGACAGAAGGTGTGTTCCAAGACCCTCCCTCCCATCTGTCCATCCACCATCCAGCAGTTCATCCTTCAGACCCTGAACCACTTATCCACCATTTCAACCATTATTTAATAATGTCAGCTATATACCAATAGCTGAAAACACAGACATGTCAAGGTTCAATCTCTGCTAAGTGGAACTCATCTTAAGGATGTAAAGACATTTTTAGGCCAGTGTGATCATCGTTACGGTACATGGAAGCACAGGGAGGGGAAAGGCTCATCGGGTCTCAGAAACAGGTGCTGAGTAAATAGTTATTGAACTGATGGATGGTGAATCATGGAAGGAGCGGAGGAAGGAGGGAGGGAGACAGGGGAGAACAGGAGGGAGGAAGGAATGTGTTTAGATTAGAGGGAAGGCGAAGTAAAGGAAACACGAAGAAGAAGGGATGAGGGTGGGCTCCACAGAGCGTATCTGAGCTCCATCCTATTGCCGACGCCGAGTCTTATTCTCAAACCAAATCTGGTTTGATTGAGTTGCACGTTGAGTAGAGAGGATACAAGTAGGAGCCAGGAAACCCTGGGAATACACTGTTGACTTCAGGCAAACATTACCGGGTCTGAGGAGCTCCCCCCAAGAAAGAAGAGGCCTAAGGAAGAAGAACACTTTCCCGACCTGAGTCATCTGGAGTCTGGGGCCATCCCATCCTGGGGGGCCGTGTACATCATGGGAAATTCCCACCTCCATGGCTGGTCCTGCTGACCACCCTGCCCCGCTCAGCTCAGGGGCTCTGGGCTGGGGGCCGAGGGTGAACGGCACACAGTACCTTTTCTCCAGCTGGGCAGGAACAGTTGATGGTCTTCAAAAACCCGATCTGTTCACTGCTGGTGACAGGAGGCGGCTGGGGTGGGGGTGAAGGCTCTGCCAGCACGGTCACCTGGCACTGAAAGGAAAGCCCAGGGCTCAGAGCCTGGCTTCTCCCCAAGCACTGCTTCCCCACCAGGGGTGCAGCCTGGAGCTTCCTCGGAACCATACAGACCAAGGGGAACCGGGAATCCCGAGGACACCTGAGTGTGGGGGGTGGGCAGGTCATGTGTGACCGCAGGTCCTGGCACTCCTGAGGCCTTGGAGTCACCCAGGCCTGGGCCAACCCAGTCTCTGCCGCTTCACACTTCTCATCAACCTGCAGGAACCACTTCACCCCTCTGAGCCTCAGGGTTAACCTCTGAAACTTGAACCTGAGACTTGAAAAGGTACAGAGGTGGCGAGGTCCCAGGGGAGGGGCAGAACCCACATGGAGGATCGAGGGCAAACTCTGGTCTGTCCCCCGAGTCCTGACCTCAAGCTTCCCCCTCCTGCTGGCCGCCCAGCCAGGCACACTTGGGCTTCCCCTCCTCCAAGCACTGTCCTGTCCCTCCTAGGGCCACATGGCCAGCCTTTGCCCCTCGCTCCCCCGGGGTGGTGCTGAGGCTGGGGTCCCAGCAGTCCTGGGAGGACCTGCATGACCCTGACCCCCACCCCCAACTGTGTGTCCATGAAATGGAACCCTGGCCATGTCCCCAGGCTCCCCCTCAAGTCGCGTTCTGATGGTGGGCATCTCCCTAACTCCTGACCACCCGTCTGAGGCCCTGGACACCCCCACCCTTCTGGAGGTCAAGTACCTGTCTCCACCCAACCTCTACATGCAAGAGCCTTTGCTCACCGGGCCAGAGGGGATGTCACAGCACGTCTCCACCTCTGCATGTCGGGAGTCACAGTAAATCACGATGCGTTGCAGGTCGAACTGGAAAGGAAGCCAGGACAGAGGGTGAGTTCTGGGGACTCTGGGACCCAGGCGCCTCCACGGCTTCAGGCAGGCCCCGCCCAGCTGTCCGGCCCCATTTCCTCCTCCGTGTCTCCCCTGGTCTGACCCTTCCCCTAGCTGAGCCTCAGAGGGCTCCTGAGAGTCATCTGCTGGCAAGCCTGCCTTCTAGAAGTGAGAACCCAAGTGCAGGGCAGTCAGCAGGGGCAGGCCGGAGTCAGCGTTTGCTCTGCTCTGAATGCCGCCCTCGATCACACGTGGACACTGAATGTAGCTGACTGCACGGTGACTATTTATTTATGTGTCCACCTTCCCCTGGGCTTCCCACATGGACCCGTGTGCCCCAGAGACCCTGAGCCCCTTCCCACACGCTTTGCCCTCTCACTGCCCAAAGCCTACAGTGCCACCTCCTTCCTCCTCGTCCTGCTCTGTGCAAGGCTGGCTGCTCTTACCTCTTGCCTCCGTAACCACCCACCTGAGCCCCGGCTCCTCCTGTCACCTGTCTCTCTAACACATCAACCTGTATCCTTCATAACAGCACTTACCACATCATACCATTTTGTACACATTTCTTAGCTGACTTTAAAATCTGCTTCCCCAGCTAGAACATGAACTGTGAGGCAGGGCTCTCCTATCTTTTGTCTTTCACTATGTCCCCAACCCCAGAGCCATTCCTGATTTGTAGCAGATGTCCCAGAAGCAGAGTTACCAGCTGGCTGGCTGACTGAAGGCACCCATGGACAGACATTTATCAAATGGACCCTGAGCTGAGTCAATGGACAGAAGGTGCCATTTTCACTACACATGGGTGCTAAGTGCCCCCGGCCTGGAGCCTCTGGGGCCCTTCTCTGGTTTGTGCTGCACTCGGGCACCCTTGACACACTGACCTGGCAGGTGGCCAGTCCCTGACCTCGTCCTCCCAGCCTTACGCCGTGTCCCTGCAGGTGTAACCCTTCACCCCACTGACTTGGCTCAGCAAAAACAATAGCAATTCCATTTGTCTGTCTGCTTCACTTCCTGTAGACACACCAGCCCACAGACAGGAGGAAAAGACAAAATGCAAAATCGTGCTTTTGAACAAGGCCTGTTTTAAAGAGAGGGTCCTGCTTTCTGCATTAGCAAGCATACATGCTCAGCAGCTGGCCCAGCTGGCGAGGCTGCAGGACAGGAATGGAGAAGAAAGAGGCAGGTTCAGGATCAGGGATAGAGTGTAGGCGGGCCAGGCCTGGGTGGAGGCGCTCCCAGGTGGGCTGAGAGGGCCTGGGAGCTGAGAGGGGCCTCTTTCCGATCCCCTGAGATCCCACCGTCCCCTGGCCATTCTCATCTTCCCTCCCTCATCCTCCCTCCCTCCACCAAGCTGGGGAGCCCGCCTCCTGACATCCCTCCGACCCCCACTCCCCTGAGATCTCTGCCCACGGCCTCACCCTCAGCAATTCTGCATTGAACTTACTGCATGGATCCTCTCCCAGCTGGCTTCCCTCCATAATTCCCCATTTGCACCTTGTAAACCCTTTCCTGGCTATGTGTGGAAACCACCCAGGGGTGCGGGGTGCTTGGAGTCGGGATCTGAGTCTCTGTCTGGCTCCTTCCCCATAGCAGTTGACTAAGGCATGCCCATCCGAAACCTCAGTTTCCTCTTCTGTGGGGTGGGGATGGCCACCTGACCATTGGCAAATGCTACCCAGTACTGGTACAAAATGGACACTCAGCTAAAGCCTGTGGGCATAAGGGGGAGAGGGGGGACCCACCATAGCCCCCAGACTCACACTGTGGGTTAAAAGAACCAATTAAGAGTCCAGAGTGGTCACGGGAATTAAGAGTGAGGGCAGGACAAAAACTCAGGCTCTAGACTCACAGTAAAATGCAGAACTCACAAGCAGCCTATGAAGTCTGCACCACCACTCACCAATTTTGCAGCTTTGAGCAAGTAATTAAATCTCCTTACTAAGTGGGGCCAAAGTACATGTGAGCCCATGGGGGTGTTGGGCGGATGCACTGAGTCAGCACAGTGGCCCGCTCAGAACCTCACGTGCCGTACTCAGCAGAGTGCCAGTTAGGGGGTCTGTCCTCGGCAGGGGCTTTGCATTCAGTCATAGGCCAATCTGTGCCCACGCACCAACAGGGCAGCAGGAAGACAAAAGGCCACAGCCTCCTTCCTCCCAATCAGAGCTCAAGTGCCCTTCCCTCTATGATTCTTTGTTACTGAAAAATGAATGGTTACTTTGGGGCTTTTCAAGAGTAGCAAAGCAGGTGGCCCCAGGGGCCCACATGCTGACCTGTGGGGAGGTGGCACTCTAGGCTCGTGCTGCTTGGAGCCAGGTTAGGGGTGCTAGCTCCCAGCACTAGGACCAGCCACACAGGGCCCAAGACAGCTGGACACCATCCAGAAATGAGTCCCTCTTGCTCCTCGGAGGGTTCCAGCTTCTCAGGGCCCGGTGCCACTGCCTCGTCTCTGCAGGTTGGCAGAGGCCTGAGACACGGGAGCAGGAAATGAAGGGAGGGCTGACAAGGGCTCTGGTGACGGGCAGGCAAGGGGCCCAGCGTTGCAGGTGTCCCTGACAAGCTCCACCCTCAGAGACCAGGCCCCTTCCCCCCTTGGATTGGATCTCCTCCACCCCCATTCCCCCCAGCTCTGGGGCTGGCACCGTGTCTGTCCATCACTGACATCCGTCAACCTGCTTGGCCCTTTGTCTGGCACCACCAGCCCTTAGCAGAGAGTCACCACAAACACACGATTCCTCAGATAAGCCCCCAGCCCCTCCCCCAGTCCCTGAACAGAAATGTAGTGGAAAAGTCACCATGGGATGTACTCGAATGGGGTTAGAAGGATTTAGTCTTGTTGTGTCTTTGCTCACAGGCGTTACTCCCTTTGAGGGTCAGTTTCCTCATCTCAAAAGCAAACGACAGGGTGGACAAGGGGCTCTGAGTTCCTTACAGCTCAGAGGGCATCTGTTTCAGGGGTGGTCATCCAGGGGCTGACAGTCCCACAGGACCAGAGGCCCAGCTTGGCTGCCCGGGGCTGGAGGGCATCTATGCAAACCACTTACTGCTTCTGAGAGGCCACCTAACTGGCTTATAGGCAGGATTAAGAAGAGTCATGTCTGGGACCTTAACACACGCTCTGATGGGGAACAGCCTAGCCTGATCCGTATTTGTGCCCTGAACTCTCCACAGCTCCATCCTCCTCCGCCCTGACTCCTGTCATCTCAGGCAAGGTGTGGTTTGCAAATGGGCATCAAGGACAGGCTGTCAGAGCGGAAATCCCAACCCTGTCACTTGTTGGCTCTGTGATCTTCTCAAGAGCATCCCTCTCTTTGCATTTGCTTTCTAAGGTTGTGAAGAAGATTAGATCAGACATGGGGTAAGGGGCCCATGTCCATACAGGGCCTGGCACAGAGTATAGGATGATGGGCTAGAGTTAGCAGCAGCCTGAATAATGATTTTTATAGTTTTACTTTGATTTTACTGCTTTAATTTAGTTCCACATCTACTACCTTATTTCATCCTTTCAGAACAGCATATGCAAACAAACAGGGCATGGTCCCCATCTCAGAGATGACATGAACACGCAAGCCAAGCCTGAGGGACACACCGAGCATGTGACTCGTGCCATCACAGCTGGTTGGCGACAGGGCTGGCCCGGGAGCTCCGGTTAGTGGGGGTGCTTCTCGTTCACCCCTCGTTGCTCCCTGGTGCCTCTAACTCCCTCTGACCTTCGTTTGAAGGAATTCATATACACAGCCATGTTTGCGATCTACTGCTTACCTAACAAAGCAAGTTATAAGAGAGTAAAATATAAACTGTTTATGGTGTGTTTTGTTATAGCAGCATTTCTTGACTCAATGTATTCATAATTACTCATTTTTTCAGGTTATAGTTTGTGCTTGACGGATCAGAAAACAATATTTACAGCATATATAATTAATGAGCAATTAGTATCCAGAATACATAGATTATCTAGAAATCATCAAGAAAAGAAAACCAGCTTAATTATGAACAGGCAGATGCAATGGACTGGCATTCACCAAAGGGGAGGTCAGATGGGCAATCAACAAACACATGGAAGGATTTCTGAGCTCAGTGGTAACCCAGAAAATTCAGATGGAAACCCCAATAAAATACCACAGTAAGTGCATCGCATTGGCAAAAGAAAATCAGTATGTTGGTGAGGATTTAAGAAAATGGGATATTCACACATTGCTGGTGAGTATAAAAACATTCTCTCCCTTGGTTGGGAAATTTGAAATATGTAGCAAAGTAAAAAACTCTTTATCCCACCATCTAATCTTTGAACCCAAGGGTCCATGCCCAAGTGAAACTATCTCACCTGGTGGGCATCTCACATCTGAAAGGCAAGTGTTCCTCCAAAGGGCAAAGGTGAACAAAGTGCACTTAGAGATGAGGCACCAAGTTCAAGACCCAAGGCTTGTTGATCATGATGGTGAAACGTCAAAAACAATCTAAATTTCCACTCATCTGAGAATTAGTAAAATGCACAGTAAAATATTGTGAAGCAGATAAAGAAGGAATAAAGCCGAGACAATGTTGAGAAAACAAACACAAAGCAAGATGGAGCTGTACAACTGGATATAAATGTATACAACTTCACATAAATGTCAAAACACCCAGCACACATCCAACAACACTCTGTCTGATCACAGATAAGTCCGTGAGTGTAAATAATTACATGAAATAGTTTTGGAAAGAGCAGTCTCACGTCACGGCTCTAGGTATCTCTCGGGAAGCGAGGGAGGCTCCTGCTCACGGTCAGTGAGGTGGGCTGCAGCTGGAGGACCACGCACACGGAGCTATGTGCAACTCGTATGGTGTGTGTGGGTGTGCGTCTGCATGTCTGTGTATGGAGATGGTGGATGCATTTCTAGAGGGAAGAAAGAAAGAAAAGTGAAAGGAAAGGAAAAGAACGAAGAGAAAGGAAGAGAGAAGAGAAAGAACAAAGGAAGCATGGATGGAAGGGTGAGGGCCGGATAGCTGTTACCAGGTACTGACTTGTTACCCATTGTAATCCCTGGCTGGTGTGGGACGAGAATGATTTTTATTTATTTCCATAGACTTTCCTGTATTTTCCAAATATTCTACAATCAGAGAAGAGAGAAAGAAAGGCTTCTACATAAATTTGTAGGAAACTTCATAACTCTTTATCTATGTATGTATCTGTAGATATATGCACCACGTCCCCCTTGCTGAGCACAGTGCCTGGTCCATAGCAGTTACTCAATGTATGTGTGATAAATGATTGGCTGAACAGGACTGAATGAATGAATGAGTGAGGGTGACTTGGGTTCTGAGTCAGGGTGCTTCCTTCTAGGACAGTCCAGGGTAAGGACTGGGAGAATGACACGGGGGGGGGGGCACTTGACCCCTGAGGCTCCCGGGCCCCAGGACCTTGGCTGCTGTGGCAGCTGCGGCACTCACGTCGATGGGCACGCTGTCGTAGAGGCGCTTGCCGATCACGGTCTTGCCCTGGATGTTGATGTTCTCTCTCTCCTCGATGGGCAGCGTCTGCACCAGCACACAGTCAACATAGAGGGAGACATTCTGGGCCTGGGTGCTCAGGGCGACCTTGTGCCAGTCCCGGTCAAAGAGGTCGTTGACCCGGGGACTGCGGAAGACCACCCTGACGGCATCCTTCACGGCGCCCACAGCGTTGTACTCGACTGCCTTGTTCTCGCCGTCCAGCCGGATGGAGACCTGGGGAGGAGAGGGCCACAGGCTCCTAGAGCTGCAAGGGACCAAGTGGGGAGAGGGTAGGCGGGGAGGGAGCTGCCGAGTCAGGCCTCGCCCACCCGAGTCAGGTCCTGGCTGTGGCCCTACCTGCTGGTCAACCTCGGGCAAACCACTTTGGCCGCCTCCTCCTCGGGACGGTGGCGTCAACAACATCCACCTTGCAGGCTGCTCAAGGCCCCACATGAAGTGGGATAATTGAACTCGCACATTCATCCAGGGGTTGCAATCCCAGCTGCCTGGTGGATTATGCACCTGAGAGCGCTGTAGTGAGCTGTCAAGTCAGCGCAGAGGGGTTTGAGCTGTGGGACAACCAGGCACCCCGACTGGCTTCAGGACACAACTGGCCAGAGGCCGCTACCTCTCTGAGATCCCATACATTAACCGGCACTGTCTCTCATCTTGACGACAAAACTGAAGCTCCAGGAGGGTAAAGTCCTTTGATGGCAGGGACCTTGACTATTTTGCTCACTGGAGGACCCCCAGTTGTCTGCAAAATGCCTGAAAAATTCTGGAAGAAAGTTTTACTTTTGTTTTCCTAGAATGAATGAGTATGTTTTCCTCCACAAGCTCATTTCTTTGCCCCTCGCACGATACTCCCTGAACATCCTCTGTGACAGGCAAGCAGCCTGCGGGGTGTCGGGAATGTGGCAGTGGGTAAGGGGGACATTCTACGGGAGCATGGAGGAAGGGGACATAACATACACAGAGAAAGTAAGTATTCACAGAGCAAAGGAGTAAATGAGAATATTCTCGTTCCCTCTCTGTGGGGTTAGTCTGCACTTGCCCTGATATCTGTGCTCCACCCTTCTCTGCCTAGCTCTGGGCTCCCAGCTCTGACCTTTAAGAATCTCTTCACCTGGGCTCTGGCACCCCTGCTTCTAGTTAGTGTGGCCCCGGTGGAGATGAAAGGAAGAGGGAGGGGCCGGGGCACTGATGCTTCCTGTGCCTGGCGGCTCCCTGCAGCTCCAGAGGGCTGTGTTCCTTGGTGCACCACTGCGCAGGCTCTTTGGGGCTCTGCCCCCTCCATAACCCCAGAACTCACCACCTCCAGTGACCACCAGCCTCCCCCTGCCTCGGCCTTCCAGGTCCAGGGTGGTAGCTTCCTGTTGCTCTAATTCCAGGATACCTCAATATCCCTTGTGGGTTTCCTTAATTCTGACCCTCAATCTCACCAGCCCCCTTAAGTCAGCCATGTCATTAAACCCTCTTCAACAATGTGGGCTGTCTACTGCCTACACCCCAACTAGTAAGTTGCTCTGAGCTGTGTGACCTTGGGCAACTCATTTAAAATGTTTTTATTAGATATTTCCTCATTCATAAAACGGTACCAGTGAGAGTACCTACATCAGAGTCATTCTGAAGATTAAGTGCATTTAATACATGTGTAATACACTTACACTGCACTTATTACATACCAGCACTGCTCTAAATACTAGCTATAAAAAATTAAATAAGTTCAAGAACATCTCCACAGTGAAGCCTTCTCTGACAAACGCATGTAGCTGGATTCCAGTCTGGCCATGTGCTCTCACATCCCCAGGTTTGTTGATTCATTGACTTGTCTCATAGCACTCCATCAGTACAGGAAGTCTCATGTTCATCCGTTTGCTCACCTGCATTCGGCCTGTCCTGCCCCATCTTTTAGGCTGGCATTTTGTCTCTGTTGTCCAACTCTGTAAACCCAGTGCCCAAGGAAACCCACCTGCCATCTCTGACCAGTCCCCACCACTCACTCTGCTCCAGCCACACAAACCTCCTTCCCCGCCCTTTATGGTGTCTGGAATGAGTGAATGCCTCTCATTTCCCCAGGTGACAAACAGGGAAAATGCCAACTTTCAAGCATGGTTGTAAATGAGATAACAGATACAAAAGTCTGGACCCACAGATCTTCAATGGCTGGAGAGCACAAAGGGATACTGGTGACAAACTTCTGACCCCAGTTCGCCTCCTGGCAGGCCTTAATCTGTTGTTCCTGGCTCGAGCAGGTGTGTCCCCCAAGGCACAGAGGGGCCAACAGGGGCACACCACCAAGGCTGCTGATGAAACTGGGCTGCCGGGAGCCTACGTCCTTCAAGGTGGGCCCAGGATGTCAGCCCTCGGCTCGTCTGGCAGCAGGATGGGGGGAGGCTGGGAGCACATGGCACTGCCAATGCCACAAGGAAGAGCGTGCAGACCGAGAGGGGTGCAGGCACGCCCCACAAGGACGACACAGCAGGCGCCCAGTGCCCTTCACCAGACCCTGTGAAGTTGGAAAAGCAAGGCCTGCCTGCTTGCAGGTGGGGGCTGATGGGGACACCATGAGCTGCCTGCTCTCCAGAAACACAGCCTCTGGGGAAGACTCCCCTCTCCCCTTTTAGCCTCCCACACTTATATGGAATTAGGCCGCTCAGCAGTCTAGCCTGACGAGCTTATGCATCTCAGTCCGACCAGGGGAGAGACAGAAAAATCATTCACCCGGACTGTCTGATGGCTAGAAGCTAGCTGAGCACAATGGGCACAAGACAGACGCGGAGCAGGACTGCCAGGCTGCCTTTTATCACCTGCATGGGGAAGCCCCCTCACCTGGCTGCAGTTCAGCCGCCTCCTGTGAGAGGCCAGCAGGAGAACCAGCCCTCAGCGCTGTGATGAGGAAATGAGCTCAGGTCTGTGGAGCGCCAGGACCATCCCTGGTCCTGCCAAGTGCATGGAAGTGTCGGGAAGGGTGGACAATGTAAGGGTCCAGCTTCAACCACAGCACAGAGCTTGCTGCTCTGGAGGAGCTGGGCCTCTGAGACCGCTGCCCGTGAGCACGGCTGCCACACTCCAGTCACTTCAGCACATCTTCATCTGAGTCCAGCTCCAGATGAAAATATGGTCAGTCTCTCCCGCTGAAGGCATGTAATACCTCCACACGGTTCATTTTCAAGAGAGAACAAGAGTAAATGGCAGACAAAATACGGTTGGCCATGACCTCTGAGAACAAGGGGGCTAGGATTTGGCAGAACGCAGTGTCACCTGCATCTCAAACCAGCGGATCACGGGTTAATGGCTTTGGTTTTGAGGTGTGTCTCTCCTCACTCCGCCTGTGCTGTTGATGGGCTGGGCTACCTTCACGGTAATTCAAAGCCAAAACAGAAGAGGTGGGCACAGATGCCCTCCACACTTCATTCAGGGTCAAACAGAGCTTCATCGGAGGGATTCGGCTGAGGCAAAGATGTACTGCATGCCAGAACCTGCTCTGGGCTGTCAGGGATATGGCCTCGCCCTATCCTTCCACCCACCACTCGGGGGGCTGTTCTGTTCTCCACTTCACAGCGAAGAACATGAAGACTGAACCAATGTGTCTCAGGGACCCCACTGAGAAAGAAGCAGACGCAAGATTTGAACCCAGGTCTGGCTGAGCCTGAGCCATCCTTCCACCACGTCATGGAGCTGTGTCACTCATGTCAACAGGGCATAGGCCATAGGCCGGCAGAGCTGGCCTGAGCGTCCGGAGGCAGGAAGCAGGTCTGCTGTCCCACAGAGCACCAGGCACCTGCCCCTCATGGGAGAGAAGCTGCATCTCTGGCAGGTGGTACTTCCTGCAGTTTCCCTGGGGCTTCACACACCGGACTCTCCATCTCTGGGGCCCAGGACACAGGCCCCCAGAGTAAACGTGCTGAGGGACACCATCCCCAGGAGAGGAAAGCCACAGTCTGGGGTCCCCACTGAGACAAGGCGGGCTCGTACCTGCGGGATGCCGTACTGGTCGATGACCTGCCAGATATGCCAGTCTTCTTTCCGGGACATTTTCCTGACCCGGAAGGTAGCAACAAAGGCGTACTCGTCAGGCAGACCCTGTGGGAACACATCCCTGGTGGGACGGAGACAGGTGACATGGGCTTAGTGTGAGCGCAGGGGCTACAGGGGAGGCCCATGCACCCCTGGGCTCGCTCAGTCCTGCCAGCCTTACTCCCAGGTGTTTCTGAACCGCTCACCTGCCTTTACTGCCTTTTCCTTTGATCAGGGCCTCCAGGTGACCACGAGACCCCTGCTGTGACCCCTCACAGTCCCCTGCCCTCACCTTCAGCCCCTTCAAACCACCCCACGTCTGATCCCCTCTCTCCACTTTCACCATTCCTGACAAAATTGATGATAAACGTGAAATTGCCACTCCCCCAGGGTCAAGGGCAGCCATGTCCCAGCCTCCCCACCCCTGCCTGTTCCTCTCAGCAGGGCCCAACTGGTATGTCTCATCCGGCTCTGTTCTCTGCCTCCCCCCTTGGCACCCTCCTGTCCCCACAGAGCCCTGGGGGCGTTCCTCACCTCCCTGCACCTGCTCCTCCCCCTCCACATTCAGAATGGAAACTGTTCTTCACACCAAGTTCTGAAGGTGTTCTGATCCACATGCAGCTGAGGGCCGCCAGGCTCTGAGGGTTAACCTGAAGCAGCCGGGTTGGGAAGTGGCAGGTGAGGCTCACACTGAGAGGGGCCCAGGGTCCAGAGCTCTTTTCCTGGCCGGTTGACTGCACTGTCACCCTGCACCCCCAGGCCACCGGGGGGCCCAAGCCTGCTCTGGGGCAGGAGCTGCCTGCAGAGTGCCCGGCCCTGCTTCTCCATTGGAGGGGGTGGAAGCTGTCTGGCCAAAGAGCCAGGAAGGGGAAGTGAGGGGGCGTCTGCGTTCCTGGTTCCCAGACTCCCAGCCCCTCAGGGACCCTTCGTTCAGCTGTAGAACTTGGGAGCAAAGACTAGCCCTCCCTTCCTGATCCTCAGTTCACAGATGCAAGCTAGGAGTGGGCCCAGTTGTTTAAAGTCATTCTCTGTGGGGGGATTTCAGCTGGGATTCAGAAGCAGGCCCATTACTCAGAGCACATAGGCCTCCCGCAGGATTCGGGATGCCCTAGGCCAGTGCCCACAGGGGAGGGAGACAGGGCTGCCCCAGCGGGCTGCACACACAGGCTTTGGGGTCACAGATACATAGTTCACTTTCTTTTTCTTCTTATTTCATTAATGAGCCCAACTGCACTGTTTTTTTTCCAAACATACTTTCTTCTTATACCTTTGAAATAACGCATATGGATGTGTGTGTCTAGCATATATATGTCTTTATAGAACATGCCCATATCTGTATGTAGATAAAGACCAAGGCTTTTTCTTAGGCTACATATATACACATATAATTTAAGAAAGTGTTGTTACAGTCAGGATGGAGGAAAATACCATAAACAGAGAATATCTAAAGCAAACACAAATGGCCTAACTTAATCCTTCCCACAAATAAGGTAGCAGATATGAGATTATAGTGAAAAGTCTAGAAGCCATGGGGCTGGAGGACCTGAATTTGAGGCCAACTTTCTCTTCCTACAAACTGTGAGATTTTGAACAAGTTACTATCCCATTTCGGGTCTCAAATGTCGTACCTGTTAAATGATGAACAGAGTACCCACCTGGCTCGTCTCATTTTCTCGTAGCGAGAAAAAACTGGATAACATGTGCAAAATACTCTTTACATGGTAAATGAGTGAGAAAAATATAAACATTGGAAGTGACACCTTTTCATTATGAACTAAATTAACCTGTAGTTAAAGTTATACATGTGTGTATTATCTGTGCATAAAATTCCAGAGCGTTAGAAATAAGGGGATACTATTCTTTCTTGAAATGTTAGAGAGTTGCTGCTTTGACTTTGTTTCTGATGTTTTGCCACTAAAATAAACTTGAAACCATGAGGAAATTACTTCTCAGAGCGACTCAGCCTAATATGAGCCCAAACCCACTACCTGGGAGGCTGACCCCTCAGTCCACAGGGCGTGTGCAAAACCATTCTGCTGTTTGTTCTAAAGATCTCATTAGAAAAACGACTACCCAAGCGGGCTCGTCTGTCAGCACTCCCACCGTATCTGCATAACACGCAGGAGTATAGTTTATGAGGGGAGAAAATCAGGGGAGACCTGACGCATCTGGGAAGTACTGTGAAGGACCAGGGGGTGTCCCAGGGAGGCGGAGGGGCATGATCAAGGGTCCTGCAGTGGGAGGAGGGCACCTGGAAGGCCCCCAGAGCAGAGACGGAGGAGCCGGACAAGGGAATGCCAGGGGACAAGCTTGAGGACAAAATGGAAAGAGGGGCCAGATCACAAAAGGGCCTCTCCAGCCCTTCAGCTTAAGAACACTTCACAGCGATCTGAGTTTGAAGATGGAGGAAGCGCGTTGTGGTGGACATCATTTCTGTTTTTAAAAGATCTGTCGGAGATGGGCATAATGGCCCGTTTATTTTGGTATCATTATTAGCCCTTGACTGGAGACCCTGGACAAATCACTATATCACAATCCTCTCAGCAATGCGGCAGGGCAGGAACGTTCACTTCTGGGGAAAAACATGGCAAAGCTGGGACACAGAGGTATCCATGGCCTGTGTAAGGCCAGGCACCCCGTACATACTGAGACTGGGTCTCCATGGGCCAAATCGACTACATGACTGTGGGTGGGGTTATGCCTGCACGGAAAAAAGTGAGCACAGGACCAGAGAACCAGTAAAGGCGATGGTTAACAGGTCAGCTAAGGGACAGGTGGAACCCCCAGGTCAGCGGCTCAGTGGCTTCAACTCAGGGCGACCTCACCATGCACGGAGCAGCTCAGAGCACTGGCTTCTCAGGGCCCATTGTGAAGCCGCAGCTGACTGGCCTCCATCCTGCCTCTTCCTGGGTGTCCAGGGCAGGTCTGGGAAAGTGACCACTCACTCAGTCCTCTGCACCACAGGGAAGGACCCCATCCGGACATAGGAACTGTGTGCTCCATTCTCTCTCTTCCCCAGGATCTCCTTCACTCTGAACAAATCCATCAGGTCAAAACCTGTCCAAAGAGAAGATCTAGGAGTGAGTGAGGCAGGCAGGAGCCCAGAAGACAAACAGAAAGCCATCAGCTCTCTGCAGAGGCAGCCAGCCCGGCCTGCCCAGGGAAGAGTGGATGCAGGACTGAAGCAAATACATTCGGAGAAAACATAAACAGCAAAGCAAGGAGATGGACAGCTTCTGTTTCCGTTTCCAATTCCGAGAAAAGGGTGAAGGAGAAATGCAGACTCTGGATTTTCCAGTGAAATGTGAGTGTTGTGCAAGTCCTGACTCACAGTCCAGCACAGGCCAAATGGAAGGTGTCCTGGCCATGTGACAGTGGCCGGTGCCTCCTCAGTATTCAGGAAGCCCATGTGTGAGCACTGCTCATGCAGGCTGGCTCTGCAGGCAAGAGGAGGTAATTTAGGGCTTTCCCTCATAACCGCAGGTTGACAAGCCATTTGGATTTTGCTGGGGACCGTGGCAGGGGCCTTTGGACGCATGTTGTCTGTAAAATCCCATCACAAGGAGCCTCATACCCTGCAGAGAGCTCTGCCGCTTCCCCTAGAGCCCTACCCGTGTCCCCCAGTTATATAGGACTATACCTCCAAGTATGTGGCAAGGAGTGGCCACCTCCCCCAGCATCGGGAGGTCCTGGGGAGACTTGTGGGCAGGTCAGGAGTCCCAGTGCTGGGAACGCCCACTACATGAACAAGGAGAGGAACTTCCTCCTCCACTGCCCTCAGCACTCTGCGGGCACAGCCCTGATCCACTCTGAGCAGCGACTGGACCCTGCCATCCATGCACTGCCTGGGGACAGAAGGCATGTGGGGCTCCTGCAGCTCTGGGTTCAATGCCTTATGGGGCCCTGTGGTTCCAGCTGGGGGTAGCGGGTGGGACTGGCCAGGCCTCATGCAGGGAGGGGCCTTCTGAAGTTCCAGAGCACTGCCACATGCAGCGAGCCCCACACCTGGAAGGGTCCTGGAGGATAGGACACTCAGCAGTGCAGGGGCGGCTGCCTGGGAATGAAGCGACTGGTCCAGAGGCCCGGGAAGGCCCCCACTTCTAGGGCTCCATGGAGCGGACACCAAGAGGTCAAGGGCCCAGAGGCTGTTTAGGGTTCAGGTTCTGTTCCAGAAAAAGGCAGAGCAGGTGGGAGCAGGTTTTGGAGCCACTCAGACCTCGGTCTGAGAACTGGCAGCCACACAGTCGGATCGGCAGCCTAGCACCTCCTTCACCATGAGGCACAACTCACAGGCGCCACCCTGAGGGGTCAAGGTGCCCGCGGGCAGAGTTGCATGGGGCAGGCGCCTGCCCCTGTCATCGCCAGCAGCCTGGCACAGGTGGGTCCCTGAGGGCGGGCTCTCCCATCTGTTAAACTCTCGGCCTTTCCTGCCTGTCTGGAGGTGAAACTCCTGGGAAGGTTTCTGCAAGGAGCAGGGGAGGTTGCAGGGGTCGGGGGGACAGGTCATTGCTTGAGAGACGCCTCCAGCTAAATTGAGGGAGGCAAGGTAGTGAAGGGAGAGCAATCCGACTCTGTGGCTCTAAGGCTTTGGTGCAGTTCCTCAGCCCCTACAAGCTCCATGTGTCATCAGCACAGAGGGGCTAGCAGTGGCCTCTTCCCAGGGCTGCCCAAGGCCTCCCCTGGACGTCCAGGCCCTGGAGTCTCTTTTTCAGAGACTGTTCACAAGGAGGTCATGCGCCCACTGCCTGTCCTGTGAGCAGTCGGGGGCAAGGATGGCAGCCTCATAACTTCCTCAGGTGTCACTAGCAACTGCCACCTTGAGCTGGTTTCCCTTTAGCATTCATATGTGGGAGAATTAAAAAAAAAAAGTTTTAAAAAAGCAAACATATGCTCTACTTTTGGGTTCCAGTTTTGTGGATTTCAATGAATAAAAACAAAGACTAAAACACGACAAAACTTTGAACAACAAGCAATTAACTAGGTGGCAGCAAAGGGCACCGAGAGGAAAGATGAATTGCCTGCTATAAATAAGGTCCGGGGAGGAAAATAAAAAATGTTCCTGAGGGAAATGGACTTGGATGTGCGGCACCGCGAGATAAAGAAGCAATTGTTTAATGCGAAAATTGCAACGGCGCGCCTCCTGAAGTCCCAGAGTCACTGAAGCCGGGGCATCAGGACCCGCGCTGGCGACTGCCAGGACCCTGGCCGGCCCTGCTCCCTGCCAGCCCCCGCCGCGCCCGCCCTCATGCTTCCCAGGCTCCACAGTTACTCCCGGGTCTTCGGAGGGTCTGGCCGAAGGGCAACGCTGACCTGCCGCTAGATGGGGAGTGATTTGAGGCTTGGAACCTGATCTGATTCATGCTTCCATCCCTCAAAGAGTTTTGGTGGTGGTTCTTATTTATGGCACCACTTGTGGTGAAAAAGGGAAGGCGAGAAGGAAGGAATTCAAACCATCACAGGCCTCCTGGTATTAGACGCCCCCTTGGCTGCTCAGATCCCAGCAATGAACAGGACGAAATCCCAGCCTCCCCCACAGTTTAGTATCTAATGGGAAACAGACATAGATAAGCATGTTAGTACTGTGTACTGGGGGTAAATGGGGAGTATGGCTGGGCTTGTACAGGGGGTCAGGGAATATTTTCCTTGCTTTCCTGAGGAGTAATCAGGGAGGCCTTCCCAGAGGAGGCAACGTCTGGCCTGAATTTGAAGAACTAATAAAAGCTGGGCAGAGAGAGGAGAAAAGGGCATCTAAGGTAGCTGGGTATGCAGTTTACTGGGCCTGAGTCAACCAAGTTCCTTCTGAGAATATTGGTTATTTTGGGACGTCAGAGGCTGGGAATGAGGTAGGCAGGGGCAGATGAGGCTGCAAGAGTTTGAGTTTCTTTCTACAGGCAATGGGGAAGCCATGGAGGGGCTTTAAAGCAAGGGAGAAACACAATCCTGTTTCTGTTCTGAAAGGTCATTCTGGCAGCAGGGGATGGAGGAGCAGGGAGGCCAGTCGGGCCCAGATTTGGTGAGACAGGGCCAGGGGAGGGTGGGGGAGAAGCCACCGGACAAGAGGCTGCTTGAGAGGTTCAGTGGCCATGAGCTGGCGATTATCTGGATACGGAAGCCCAAGTGGGAGAAGAGACCAATTCAGGATGTCTGTGGCCGAATTTCAGAGCTGTACCTTGTCTAGCACATTCTTTACTCATTAAATAGCTAACCTCCCAGGAAAGCCATGTAACAACGCCTTTAGTCGCTAGGATTTGCAGAGCAGTTCTGTTATGAGAGCTGAGATGTAGCCTCAAAGACCTGATGTCAGAGCATTGTTATATACATAGGGAAACTGAGTCTCAGAAAGGTCAGGAGCCTGACTCAAGGCTGCCTGGCTGATGAGCAGCAGGGCCAGTCTAGACCTATGCCTCCAAACTGCCTCCTCTGTTCTCTTCCCCATCCTCACTGTTCCAGCCCAGATGAGCCCTAAAAATAGCCAGTCACTTAAGGAAATGCCTGGAGGTGAGGCTTTGGGGTCCAGCATTCTTTCCAGAATACCAAAGCTGCTCCAATTACCCAAGTGCACTAAATTGGCAAGTCTAAGGCTCCCTCTCTCCAGAACTCCCCCTTTAGCCTCATTGCGGCTGGGTTTTTTTTTTTCTGGGCTGTTATAATTAGAGGAAGCAATAGATCCAGCAGGCTATATGTACTCTCAGAGCTGCACAAATGGGGCATCTGGTCTGCATGCTGATGGACGCCAGCCCGGTACTGTGACTTATTTTCTGGAAGCCTCAGAGACCCAGGAAAGGGCGGATTTCAGGACCCTGCTGGCTGCAGGTCGGCACAGCTGATTCTGAACAGAGGGTGCCATTTCTATCCAATCACCAAACAGACTCTTCAGCAGGATCCTCCTCAGATGCCAGACACCAAAGGATTTGTTCACGCCCTGCATTTGCACGTGCACATGCACATACACACACAGACACATCCATGCATGTGTGTGTATACACAAGTGCCTTCCTTGCACACACATATTCCAAATCCTCCCAGCAAGAATCAATTACTCTTAAGTAGAAAAAATGGTTGGGGCTCTTGGGTCCCCAGAATGACAGGAAAGCATGTGCTGGTCCACCGATGCCCTAGGCAGGTGCGTTTGTTCATCTGTGTCCTCTTCCGCCTTTCTTCTTTCCCTCCTTCCCATAGTCTGGATGTGAGCCCGGACTCCACCACAAACTCAGGCAAATCACTTATTTGTCTGGACCTCCATTTCCCCCACTATAAAATACATAATAGCGCCTCTCTCATGTGATGCAAGGGTTAAATGAGAGGACATGCCAACCCCTTGGCACACGCTTGTGCAAGTGTCAGTTATTACTATTATGATTATTAATGGCATCTTTTCCTCACTCTTCCCTCCAACGGCCTTGCACATTACACAGTGAATGATGTAGGGGAGACTCTGCTATGAAGGATGCATTGCTCATGAAATCAAATACGGACAGCGTGGCAAGGTAAGAATTTGCTTTGAAGAGTGACAGAAGATGTCCTGGGCAGAGGTGGACAGGCACATCCATGCTTGAGGGAATGGGGAATAGGTTGTCCAGGCCAGAGCTTGGCTGAGGAATCCCAAGGCAGTAAGTGGGAGCACCTATGTCAAATTTTTGCCCTCGGGGCAGAGTGATTCAGCTATAAATATATTCAAGAGAGCTGAGTTAACACGATAAAAATTATTGTCATCTGACAGTTGGACAAAGAAATCCCGACAGTGACAGTACCTTGCTGAACACCAACCACGCCAGGAGTTCCATAAAGGAAGATGCTGTTTTCATCCGGGTCCCTGCCGAAGCCCTGACAGTTATGTGGGAGGCCCCTTGATGCAAGAGTAGGGATGGGGGCTGGGAAGGAAGCAGGTGGTGAAGAGTGTGGCCCTAAGCCAGCTGCCCCAGGTGACTGCAACCAGGTCCCACTGGGGGACTCTTGGAAATGGGTCAAGCATGGACCTCAGAATGCACTGGTCAGACATGGGCCCAAGGGGCCGTAGGACAGGGACTTCCTCACCAGCTGGGGGCTGAGTCACTCCCGAGTGTCAGCTCCCTGACACATTTCACCTCATCTGACATGGGCAGCACAGCCTTCTGCCATTATAGAAACATCCCTCAGCACAAAGAAGCAGGTACTGGCATCTTTGTGAGGGCGGGGGCCCCTGACTTGGCAGGTCTCCAGGTTGGGCGCAGGGCACCAGAAGCACCTGTGTACCCGGTCCTCATTTCCCATGACTCACTGCCTAGGCCTGGAGATGATTCTTCAGCTTGACACATGGGCCACAACTGGACCCAAGGTGCTGTGGGATGGAGAGGAGGGGCTCCCAACCCAGAGGGCATGGGAGGAGAGCAGGGCTGGTATCCTGGAGCGGGAAGAAAGCTCCTTGAAATCATGCACCCAAGTGCATCTAAATGCTCTGCAGGATCCCCGGCCACAGGCAGGAGTGAGCCGCAAACAGATGCTCGGGTGCTCATCATCCCCAGGACAGTGGGAAGCTGGCCCCCATTCCCGTACGTCTCGGGACAGCCTGTCATGGACGGAGACAGTCTCTGCTGACACTCGGTGGAGTTTATTTCTGTGGCCGGGTCTGTAGTCATGTGTCTGTTTCATCTCTCACATCAACTCCCTCGTATTTGTTGCTGTGATTCACTCTCTCCTTCCCTCCCAAATGCGTTTACTCATCCATTCTTTTGCTTTCTCTACCAATCATTCACTTACTTCTTAACCAACTCATTCGCTCTAATGTAGTAGGTAGAAACTCCAAAAGGATTGCCACAAATCCCACACAGAAGTGTGAATGTTCTTCACTGTTGTCCCGCTCAGTGGGGGGAGCTGCCTCCTGCAGAGTTCAAGCCACTCTATGAGGATTTTGGTGAAAGAGAGGATTGAGAGCAGGGTCAGCGAGGCCACTCCTGAATCAAGGAGGGTCACGCGCTGGTCCAGCAACTGGCACATCCAAGCCACCAACTGTGTGTGTGCATGTGCGTGGGGTGTGTGTGTGTGTGTGTGTGTGTGTGTGTGTGTGTGTGTGTGTGGTGGGGGGAGCTGTTACTTTCTTACCTGTGATGTCCTTGGTTTCTCCATTGGTGTGCTTAAAGCGGTCTCCTTCCACACGGACGCTGGGGCACAGCACGTCTGAGAAAAAGTAAAAGGAAACAGAGATCGGTGGGCAAATGTGTTCCCTGGTCACCCCATGGATGGTGACGTCCCAGATCCCCCATCTCACATGTGTAGGACGCCCCATGTCTGCGGCACACGCAGACTGTTCTCTGGCGTGTGAACTTGCTGAGCATCTACTCTGCAGACAGGTGCCCTGTGCAGGGAGCAAAAGTGTGACCTCAGGGCTGCCCACCTGCAAGGGGCTGCCAGTCTCATCCCCCAGAGGAAGCAGACCCCAATGGGGCAGGCCTGGCACTGCGTGGTAGTGATAGAAATGGCTACGGGTTGCTGGGGGATTGGGGCACAGATCCAATGCTGAGCAGGGCTTGGGGAGGCCGGGAAGCTTTCCTGGGAGGGGATAATACTTGAGGGTCCCTGTGAGGAAACAGTCAAACTCAGCCGCACAGAGAAGAGGACCAGAGGTGACCCAGCAAGGGGCCGCATTTATAACAGTGCGACATATGTGCGAAAGTCCGCAGCCAGCAGGGTATCAGTGGAATGGGAAATGTGAGCTGGAGGCCTATAAAGGAGGCTCCTATACCACCCTGAGGAGCTTCAGTTACAGACAAGAAGGCAAATTCCAGAAGAAGCAAATGCTCAGTTATACAAACGCAACAGACTACGTCATCCAGTAAGCCACACCTCACTGCAGGATCTTACCCTCATGTCCTACCATCACATCTTCATCATTCCTCCCTTAAGAAAAAAAGGTTGGAAGGAAAAGAGACTTTCAGTTGCCCTAAAAATTCCAGAAAGAGTACCCACTTTGAATATTAAAATCCTAGGTCCAAGTGTCGGCCCCATGACCGATTAGCTCAGTGGCTGGGACAAGTGTCTCACTCTCCATGTCCTGGTGTGAGCATCTGTGACAGGGGAGCGCTTACAAAGCACACACTTGTACAGGGCTGCTTTGAGGACTGGGCAAGACCACGCCCACGGCAGGACTGGGACTAGGTCCGGAGGCCCACTCTGGGATTCAGCAGCTGAGGCAGCCTGCTTACCTGCGCGTGGACCCCTCCCTGCCATGAAGCGGTGTGGTTATGCACGGTATTATTACACCCCCATGTAATTAGGCAGTTCTGCCTTCCCATCAGCTCCACCAGGTGCCATGGTCTCTCTTCCTGTTTGGGGCATTCATGTTTCAATGTGGGGCTTGTCTGGGGTCCCTTTACCAAGTAGCAGTGAGGGGAATGAATGAGCTCTTTCCTGATTTATGAGGAGGTATTTTTAATGTTTATCTTAAAAGGCACCACAAGGTCTGACAAGCCCCATGAAAGGGGTTATTTTTTTAAACAGCACCGAGCTGTCTGTCTAGGACCAAATACAAGAGAAGATGCAGGCACTGGGCAATATTTAGACAGCTCCACCCAGGGCAGCAGCAGCTGTGAGGTGACCATCAATTACTTGATCTTTGGCAACCTGCTGGAGAGACTGGCTCGGGATCGTGCGTCATTTAAAATGAGTTGACTCAGAAGGTTCTATCCTCGATTATGAGCAAATCTCTGGAGGCTGACAGCTGGAGCTCAGGGCAGGAAGAGCCGCTGAGCCATGTCTCTGAAAATATCCCACAGGGATGACCTGATTCCTGAACCCCAATGGGCAAGGACAGTCCAAAGACCATAAACACAGAAGAGAAAGATTCCTTTCAGAGATGTTAGAACTTGCCTAAACTACCTTAAGGAATTATTTCCCAAACCACCCGCCAATCCCCTTCTGGGGCCACACTGAGCCTCATGCATTTTAGAGGCTCAAGGGGCAATTTACAGCAGGCTTAGTAAGTCAGGACAAATGGCTCCCCAGGGATGTCAGGGCTCTTGGGCCTCACTTGCTTGGCAGAGAGGTAGGGTTAGCATCCCAAGTCCCTCTTAGCCTATTACTATATCCGTTTGGCCAGGATATCTTCACAACTGATGATTGATTCACTTTCACATTAATTCATTTATTGAAACTAAAATACTTGAGCTCCAGATATGTTCCAGGCACCAAGCTAGTCCTAGGGACACACAAATGGTATAATAGATAAGTCACGGTCCCTGCCCTCAGGGAACTCATAAGATGGCTGTGGCAACCGTGTTAGAACATGTAAGCACAAGGCATCAGAGCCACCGTGACACCGCTGTCTCCTTGCTTATCCTCAACTGAGACTGCTTACCAGCCCCCAGGGCCTTGCTCTTTATCAGCCCAGCCTGGGCGAGGAGGCCCTCTGCCCCGGGTCCTAGATGATGGCACATTGGAGGCATTGGTTGGCATGTCTGTATCTCCAGTGGGCAGGAGGCTGTAGATCAGGCACGGATGGGCCTTGAGCTCATGACTGCAAATGACCAGCGATGTCTGAGCAGAGAAGTAAGCCCTGAATGGTGGACTGGACAGCATGGGCTCGATCGTGAGGTTGATGGCCAGTGAGAAGGTTTCACAGACTCCTGCTTGGCGGTGCGGCACGCACCACTGGTTGTCAGCCTAATAGCCAGTCCCACCTCTCCCTTGCTAAAAGAATGCCGCTTTTGTTCAGAATGGCAGTTTTTAGCCCAGGAGAAAAGTTGTCATTGGCTGCCTTAGCCAGTTAGGGTTTTTCTGGCCCCACCTTTCCAGCCTCCCTTGCAGCTAAGGATAGACACAAGACTCAGTTCTGGCCAAGGAAATGAAAACACAAGCTTGCTGTGGTTGGGGGAGGGGAAGTTTCTTAAAAAGCTTTTGCTTTTCCTGACGTAAGGGGATAGCTAGGTGGGTGGGGCTGGCAACCTCCCTTCCCTTCCTTAGAATGTGGGGCGTAATCCCTGTGGGACGGTCCATGAGGGCTCAGGAGCCTCCAACGCCAGCAGCCCCAAGCCTGGGTGAAAAGCATAGGAAAAATAAACTTCTCTGTGTCTACGCCATGGTACTTGTTTTGGGGTTTCTTTTTGTGGGTGTGTGTGTGCAGCTGAGCATATTCCAAATGTGCATGCTTCCCCTGCCTGTGGACAGCAATGACAGGGCTGCTAAGGTCGCTGTGGGCCAGCTTCTATTTCCAGTACCCCAGAACAATTACTGAGAGCGGGGCAAACTGGCACATTGCTGTCCTGGCAAAGGAGCCACTGAGGACCGGGTGACCTTCACTGTCCCAGTACATGTGGATTTATGTGGTCATCACGTAGGATCAACCCAAGAGGCAGGCCTGGAATTAGGAACAGAGGTAAGTTCTCAGGACTCAAGAAGGGTATTAGTTCTGGGGTAGGTGGTCACCTTCCTTTTTTAAGGATGAGAACATAAAACAGGACATGGCTGATCACAAAGAACTGTTCCTTTGAGGGTCAGCCACTGTTACCCACTGACGCTTGTTTTCCTTTAGGTGGGTAGAACATTCTAGACTTCTGGCAAGGAAGCTCCCTGTGCCCACAGTGAAGGCCCTGTTTCTCCAGAGGCCTTCACCAGAGGCCAGGCATTGACTCATCAGAGCTGCTGCTCCAGGGAAAACACCAGGAGTTCACTGCAGTTTCTCTGGAAAAGCTTATCCTCAGTTTACCAAATGGCAAAAGGGGAGAAGATGCTTGCACATATGGGGAGAGGGGCTTGCACACGGTGGTCTCTGAAGAACTTATGCTTCACGCTGACACACCCACACTTCTGCCTGGAGAATACAACCATGCCAGTCCCGGCTCCCAGCCAGGGATGTCTTCGCTTGCTAGGGCTTACTGAGTGCCTACTGAGTGCCTACTGTATGCCGATCTCCCAGTTGGGGATTTTAACCCACAACCACCATTCTAGGAAGCAGGTTTTGTTACCATTATGCAGATGTAAGAACTGAAGCTAAGAGACGTTAATAAACTCACCAGATAGGAGGAGGGTTTGACTAACGGTCTACCTGCATTCGAATCTAGGAGAGATGTGGTCCCAGCCTGGGAGATCAGAAGGACCAGGGAAGCAGGGAGCAGAGCCAGGAGAGCTCAGCGAGCAACAGAGAGGAAGCCATCACTGCTCATCCATCACTCACAGAGGCCGCCGCTGAGTGCAGCTGACCACGGACGAGATGATGGCACTTGGAGTGGGCAGGGGATGAGGTGGAGGAGGGAAGAGATGAATGAGACACCAGCAGACGCACAGCCCTCTGCTCTCCCAAGGCCAGCCAGGAAATCCTCACCTTCTCGCTTTGGAGAGTTAGCAGACACTGAGCCAGCCCCAGGGCCCCAGGGGCGATGCGAACAACGATTGCGATCATAAGGTATAACAGCTTCTGGGGACTGAGCACCCGCATGTCCAGTACAGTGCCGGGCACATGGTGTGCACTGAGGAACGGTCATCTCCGTGATCAGCAGACACAGGTGGATGCTTGCTCTGCATCAGACACGGTTCTAAGTGTGTTGAATACATTAACATATTTAATGGAATCCTGCCTATGGCACTGCGGATAGGGGCTATTATTTACAGATGTGGAAAGAAAGGCTGAAAGTAGTCAGTAAGTCATCTGTCCAAGGCCCCAGAGCTAGCAAACCACAAAGTCAGCATCACGGCTCCAGCATCCGGGGCCTGACCACCACACACACAGCCTCTCCGAAGGTCACCTGCCCTAGATCACCCAGCCAAGAGGCACCCAAGTCTGTCTCCAAAGCCTGCACAGACAGATGGCCAGCTTGCCATTTCCTGAAGCAGCCCCTTCTGCCTCTGAACAGCCGGGCTTGTAGGAGAGCCTCCTCACTCTGGGCCGACAGGACCCAGGAGTTCTGCCACCGGGTCTGCTTGCTTGTGCCCACTTATGCCTGGCTCCAAGCTGGCACTGGGGACCCCAAGGTGGACAGACAGCCGGACCCTGCCCCCTGCTGGCACCAAACCCTCAAAGTGCTACCTTTCTCTCTCACCAAAGCTATTTAGATGTTTCAAGACAGGCAGCATGCTCCTCCAATGGTCCAATCTCCTGCAGCTAAGCACCCCTGGGCCCCTAGCAGTTCCCAAACCCGGACACGCAAGCCGAGTGGGGAGAGCAAGAGCCTGCTAGAGCAGCAAGAATCCACACACATGAGCACACAGATTACTGGACCCACAGCTGCCTCGGGCACGCTGACACTGACGCCCTCCTGAGCATCGTGTTTGGCACACGTCAGTGCTATTTGTCAAGCCCATTTTGCAGATGAGAAAACCGAGGCAAAGAGAATCCAGGTGGCCTGTTTAAATCCCACTGCTGGTTAGTGGTGGAAACAGCATTCAAGCTCAGTATGACTCCAGCACTCTCACACTGGTTCCCACAAGCACACGTGTGGGTCTCCCGAAGAACACAGGTAAACCATGGTCCACTCTGGGGGGCAAATCTTGGAGTGATTTTTATGTCCTTCGTGCTTTTCTGTATTTCAAATCTGCTTTAAAGACTTCAAAATGATTCACTAGTACAGATTTTTTTAGATTATCATTATTTTTTATAAGCCGGTCCGAGCCATGCCCTGGCATCTGGTGGCCATAGGCTGTTTCTGGAGGTGAACTTGGAGTCCAGGAGAACTGCTGGGCCTGCACCAGCTGCCAACATTCCCTAGGAGGCCCAGAGACGGTGATGTGGTGAGCGATACACACTTTTGTACCCAGGAGCCGCCAGCCAGCCAGTCAGGCCCATGGCTTCAAGGGGACCACCAAGGAGCCAGGCAGATAGCCAGGGGGACAGACAGGAGAGAGCTCTGCACACTGGCCAGTGGACACCCACCCATGCAAGGATGGTTAGGGGTGGGGGCTGAGGACGTGGGGACACTCCAACAAGGAATGAGCCTATTCTCTAGAATCACATGGACCACAGCTAAAATCCTGGCCCTGGGCCATGAGCTCTTGGCAACACTGGGCATCGGTGGGCTTGGGGCCTTTCTCTGCCCGTCTGTGAAGTGGTGGGGAAGAAAGGGAAGGGCTGAGCCCCCACTGTCCACTAGCTACAATGTCAAGCAGCTTTAGACAGTTAACGTGCTCTGATTTCACAGCAACCTGGGGATATGGGCATGTGCATGCGTGGGGAAGCCGAAGCTCAGAGAAGTCAAGTAATTTATGCAATATCACACAGCAGGCAAATGGCAGAGGTGGAAACTGAGACCAGGCTGTGAGGCTTGGGCATCAAGTGCTAGAGACATCTCCGTGTTGAAAGGCGTCAGGGGGTGGTGGGCAGCCACATGGCCACACACACTCTTCTTTAATCCTGTCCCAAACCCTGCAAGGCAGGTATTAACATCTGCATTTTACAGGTGAACAAGGACTCCTCCCATTGTGAAAAGAAGATCGCTATTAACCACCTTCCGGGGCCATGGGGTGGACCACGTGAGAAGATGAAAAGATGACCTAGGGCCCAGAGTCCACCTCCAACTCCTCGCCTGGAACTTTCTGTAGACTCGCGGTCTGCCTTCCCTTGGTCAAGGCATATCAGCACTGGCTGCCTGCCCAGAGGCCCTGGTTCTCTCCCTGGTCATCCTCCTCTCCCAGGTTCCATAGGTGGGAGGGAGGGAGTGGTCAGGTGCTGCCTGTTTGAGGGGGAGGTCTATGCAGGTGTCTTAGAGGCAGCCTGGTGGTGCTAAGTGACAAATGTTGCTGGAGAGAGAAATCCCCTCTGCCTGCTGACAGCTCTGAGCCCACCTCCTCAGGAGGGGTGAGCACAGCATGAGGCCCGATGGCCGGGAGGGCAGGCCTGGACGCAGCTGTGTCCTGCCTGGCACTAAGTGGGGGGCACAAACAATCTCCGTTAGGAGCCTAGAGCAACAAGAGAGGCCCGCAGGGCCACCTCTCCTCTCCCAGCCCAGGCGCGCCTGCTCACTGGTGTACACACAGCTGAGGCAGGGCCAGACCATGCTCTCTAAGGCTGATGGGAAGGTCTGGCATCTGCAGAGCTCACTGAAGACCTCGCCACTTCCATGTCAGTTGCTCCTGTGTTTCCAAATCTGGAAATGGGGATTCAAGTTCCCCTTCTAAGGTCATCTTGATGATTAAATGGGGCCACACATGGAGGTTCTTTCATGCCACCTGACATCTAGTAAGTCTTCACACCTTCATTCATTCAGCCCACACGTGCTTGCCAGGCGCCTGGCACATGTGCCCCGGCACGAGGTGCAAATGCAAACACCGTGCCCTGCCCTTGGTGCTCGGGGGCTAGTGCAAGAGGCAGAGAGCAGAGCCAGAGTCAGATGCAGACACGTAAGCCTGCCGTCGAGGACCGTCAGCGTCAAGAGGAAACACTCCAGGGGACGGGGCCTGGGGATGGGGGTCAGGGTGCATGTAGGACGTGTGGTCTGGGAAGACCTATCATCTGAACTGACAGCTGAGAGGTGCTGGAGCCAGCCTCAGAAGAGCAAACAGGCAAGGAGCCCTGCGAAGGGAGATGCCCAGGCCTAACGCTGAGTGGGGTGAGGCGAGAGGAGAGGTGGAAAGACACACCCAGGAAGCCCCGTAGCCCCAGGCAGGGTTTGGAATTCTGGGCAGCGAATAACAGATGGCCTACCCAGAGTGCTAGGGTGGGGGGTGGAAGTTACCTGTGAGTGCACCCTGTCCAACGAGGGTGTGATTTCAAACGTCCCAGAGGCTCCTGGGACCTGGTTTCCCTCCCAGGGATGTCCCGTGGGCTGAGCACCAGTAGGTGTCACCAGAGACTGTGAGGACCTCCTCTAGGCGGGGCCTCGGGAGGCAGCGGAGCCCTCAGCCAGCACCAGGCGCCCTGGAGCCCTGCCCGCTCAGCCCTCGCAGCTCCGCCAAGTGTGACCCTTAGCTGCAGGCATCAGAGGGGCCCCAAGTCTCAGTGCATCCCCTCTTCCCTTCATGCACGCTCAGGAGTGCCCACCGTGATCAGGCCCCACAGAGTGATTGGCATGACCACAGGCTCTCTGTCCTTGCCTGCCCCGCAGATGAGGTGGGAATGGGCCACACGAGGCACTGAGGTGCCGTATAGTGACTGTGACACTGGGATGCCTGGAGGCGGCGTGGGACCAGTGGAGCCAAAGCCGTTGGCAGGTCAGTGGTGAGCGACCCCCAGGCTGGGAGGAGAGTGACCACAGGACATGTGGGCAAGCCCTGGGGGTGGGAAGGGGCATGGGCACCATGGTGAGTGGGGTGCAGGGGGTGGAGGCCCAGGAATGGGCGCCAGCAGCCGGGGCACGGTAGGCACTGCCAGTGGGGGCAGGGGTCGGTGGCCGAGGCCAGGGAGGGGGCTCCTGCAGCAGACGGGGTGGGGAGGGTTGGGGGGAAGTGGGGCCGAGCACAGGCCAGACCCTGGGCCTCTTCTGAAAGCCGAGTGGGTGGCCGGTGGCAGGTGGGATGTGGAGCGTCCAAGCAAGGCAGTGTGTTTTGTCCAGGGCACCTGGACACCTGCAGGAAGAACCCGTGTGCAGGCACAGAGCAGGAGCCCGGCTCTGGACATCTACACGCGAGCTCTCCTCGGGTATCACAGCAACCGATCCACAAGCCTGGCCTGCAGAGCTCAGGACACAGGTCCTGGTATTCACCATGAAAGCTGTGAGTACACAGACGGTGTTTAAAGCCTCAGGGTGGGTGAGATTGCTCAGACATAGAAGAGGGGGAGTCTCCAAACCAGGTTCCAGGGCCCCAGGCATTAAAGTGTTGGGGAGATAAGGAGGCTGGGTGTGCGGTGGGTGTGATAGGAGGAGAACCAGGGCTGTGGGGGTCATGGTAACGTGGAGGGAGCGTCTCAAGCATCAGGGAGAGGTCCACAGCCCAAACCCTGCACCCTGGCCTGCCCATCACTCGGTGCACCCGTGACCGGCACATGGGAAGCATGGTAAATGCTGTCCCCTGCCTATGTGACATGTCACACTTACCATGGGACTTGGCATGGCACAGGTCCCTGTCACCGAGGGGTGGGCCGAGGCTCAGGAGCAGTGGGTTCTGGGGAGAATGGCAGGCCAATCAGGGACGGCAGGGCAGCAGCCACGTCGAAGCACACTCTTCCTCCCCTGACCACGGGGACGGGTGGTCGAAGAGCCCATCCCCACTGCCCCGGGTGACGGCCGACAAGGGAGCTCTTCGGGGGAGCTCCGGGAAAACCCACAGGCCCCAGGTGCTTCCAGAACATGTCTCGTCTTTACAGACGTCTCCCTCTAATCATTTTAAATATTATTTTCACCAAGTACATTAGAAGATGCTAATTACTCCTCAAAGATGGGGTTCCCTGAGAGTATCATGATCAGACTGTCACCTAGTTCATCTTGACACCGAGCTCACTCTTCCAAGGAACTCAACACACCTCCAAATACTTCAGTTCAAGGTGGAAAAGGAAAAGAAGGAAATAGCAGTAGTCACTGCGTATCTCCACACACTGAGCACATTTACACACCGTACCTCCGACAGCTCAGCCAGCCAAGTGCAGTCTTCTCAGGGCAGGAAACGGGGACCCACAAGAATAAGTGGCCTGTCCCCAAGTAACAGAAGTCACAGCCGAGGGTCCATGCTTGGGCTCAGGTTTGTCTGTTGCCCGTGTCTCCCAGCATGCACTCCACCAGGCTGCTGCGAGTGGCCAAGGGAGGGGGTTAGGCTGCTGTGGGGTCAAGAGATCCATCTGTAGGGCAGGCTGTGGACCCTCTAGAAGCCCTTCAATGAGCAGAACGTGTGAGACTGTCACATGACTGAGGAGGGGCAGGGTAGACAGGGACGGAGGCGATGTGGCACCAGGATGGGCAGAGGCTCCTGTTCTGTTGGGAAGCTACAATCATTAGGCTGCTGGCCTCTCGAAGGAGCAGGACCTGAACCAACATTTCCTGAGTGGGAGTGGCCAGGCTCTGGTGGGACACCATTGTGGCCTGGATGCTAGGGAGGCCACATGGGACAGACAGGGCAGAAGCTGCCACCCTCCCAAAGTCCGTGCCCAGCAGGTATCATTCAACCCTCTCAACACCCTTCCTGGCAGATTCTGTCATTCCTGCTTACAGGTAAACTGAGGCTCAAGAAGACAGTTGGCCCATCTATGATCATAGCTGTAGGAAGGGGCAGAGACAGGATTCAAACCAGGTCCAGTTGAAATGCATACCCGTTACGGCCTGCCCAGCACACCCTCAAGTCTGGCAGGTGGAAGAGGGACTTCGTAGGGAAGGAGAGCAGCGAGTTAGAATTAAACTCTAACACAGAAGCTGATGTGGGATCGGGAAAAGCCTGAACGGCCCTATAGCCTGGCCCTCTCATTTTATGCATAAGGAATCTTATGCCAACAAAGGGAAATGCCCCACCGTACAACCCCCAGCAGAGCCACGCCGGGACGTAGGGCCCTCATCCCGGCTGGACAGGCACCTACAGCCTCCACCCCACTCCCCAAAGGCCTTCTGAGGCCAAACCCAGGAGACACCGGCTGCTGGGGGGCTAACTGGAGCTTCTGCAGCTGCAGTGGGTTCTACAGGAACGCTGGTCCCAGGGATGATGGCATGTGGCTTCCAGTGCCACATCCCCCCAAAGCTTTGCCTTCTGTCCTGGATGCAAACCTCTGCCCAGGCACCCTGCCTCAGGGTAGCTCCATCGCTTCAGCGTGAACATCTCCTTCAGCGCCCTGCCCGCCCCGTCAGAGGGCGTGAACTCGGGCTCTATATGCGGGACACCCTCCATCTTCTCAGCCTCCCCAGCTGGTTTGCTCAGTCCTAGAATTGAAGCCACAGTCTTAGCATCTACCCTTCAGGGTCCTAACAGGGATTATACAAGAGAAGTAGGCAAAGCACCGAATTCAGCCCAAGGCCTTGGTGCCTTGCGCGACATGGTTTTCCTCTTGCTCCCAGCCACTCTCACCATGGGCCCGGGCGCTAAAGCTAACATCATGCGGATCCCACCTGTGACCGTCACCCACGACCCCTGAGCTTCCAGGGGATCAGCGAGGGCAGGGGGACGTCCTCAGGGACAGTATCATATGGCCCAGGGTCCCAGGTGACAGGGCTGCTAAGAAGACCTGGACACAGGTAAGGAAAAAACCGCAAGCCCTCCCTCTTTCCGGACGTGGGTTCTGAGTAGATGGAGAAACATGAAACTAAGGAATGGCAAACTGCAAACTTATGACACGGATGCAGAGGAATGCTGACAGGCGCTTCACTCAGGCCCGCGGACAGGAGAGGTTTTCTGTGGGAAGGTGGGGGGGAGAGGAGGTAAGGAACAGCATGAAGAAGGCCCTGGTTCTGGTGGCGGCGCTGACCCTAAGTCACTCTGTGGCCAGGACACATCTGCCCTCAGTCTTGGGAAAAGAGAAAACTGGCTGAATGGGCCCAAAATGCCTCCCCACAGGGACATTCCCGCCTCAGCTGCTGGCCTGTGGTCGTCAGGGGAGATGGGCAAACAAGATAAGGTGCTGTTTTTTCTAGTCGTGGCCACATTCTCTCCATTAGCATGTGGCCTGGGACCAGACATATCTGTGTCCCCTCAGGGTCATGTCCCCAGAACCAGAGCGCCAGTGACTGGAGGGTGGGGGCTGGGCTCAGGCCCTGATGCCTCGTGGGAGTAGAGAGCAAGGCAGGGGGTCCTGTCACCGGGTCACAGGTCACTGGGCAGAGGTGGACATGGCTGGCCCCTCTGCTCATTTACTCCCGCCCTTCTCCGCAGAGGGCTGGTGGATGTGGTTCCCGGAGTGGCTGTGGCTACGCTCCTGCAGGGAACATTGGGGAGGCTGGTGAGAAATCATAGCCAGGTGTCTATGAGGACAGCTGGACAGCCTTCCCTCCTTCCTGGACAAACCCAATAGCGAGAGGAGAGCCGTGACAGGAGACAGAGGAGGCACCTCCAGCACGTACTGTGAAGAGGGGGCCACTGCCCACATGCTCCCTTCTGTCCAGGGCATCCACCCAGGGCTGCATGCCCACTGCAGGCTGCAGCCATCTCTGAGAATCTGCAGCCAGAGGGCCCAGCCTGGGGAGCCTGGGGTGGGCATCCGAGGGTCACCTGATTTTTCACTCCTCCGTGGCTGTGCCTGCAGTCCGCCTGGGGCTGCACCTACTGCCCCCACACGCGGAGAGTGAGGCGGCTGCCACGCCTTCCTATAGCTGACCAGGGACCAGTTGCCTGTGCTTCCTTATGTGAGCATGACGCTGTGCCGGGCTGGCCGCTCAACTCTCTACCCATATTCCCTGATTTCCAGCCAACCCTTGCACCCACCCTCTTCTGCCCTTCACCCCCCTTCTTGGGGAATGACCCCCCGCCTCTCCGGTCTCCTTCGCCGGCTCACCTCCCCCATCAGACCTCCTCTGACTCACTGCACTTAGCATGATGGCCTCATAGTTCAGCCATATTGTCCCAAATGGCAGGATTTCCACAACCTAATGGGTGAATAACATCCCACTGTATGTATACACCACGTCTGCTTTACCCACTCAGCCACAGTGGGCACTCAGGTGGTGTCTGTCTTGGCTATTGTAAATAGGGCTGCCATGAATATGGGGACACAGACGTCTTTTTGAGTTAGTGTTTCCATTTCCTTTGGATACACTCCCAGAGGTGGAATTGCTGGATCACATGGTAGCTCCAGTTTTAATTTTCTGAGGAAGCTCCATTCTGTGTCCACGGCAGCTGCCCCAGGTCACCTCCCCACCGACAGTGCGCAGGGCTCCCTGTGCTCCGCGCCCTCAGCGGTACCTGAGAGCTCTTGTCTTGCAGCCTTTCTGACAGGTGTGAGGTGCCACCTCCTTGTGGTGTCACTTAAAATTTTAAAGCTCTAACTTCTTTTCTGGTTTTCCCTGATATAGGAGCTACGTGTGAACAGGGCTGTGCACGTGCGTGTCCCATCAATGCCTGCAACCTGCACTCGTGGTCTGGGGCTCAGAGAGGCACTGTAGTGACCGAGCTCTCCTGAACCCATGAATAAAAGGCTGCCACGGAGCTACCATGCGGGGTTCTCATCCCTGTGTTTCAAGAGAGGAAACGGAGAGCCAGACAGCCCACGTGACTCCGTCAAGGACGCACGGGCCACAGCAAAGAGTGACAGCGGACACGTGCCCGCCACGTGCTCTGTGCCAGGCGCTGCTCTAAGCACTCCTCATCCCGTGCCGTATTCTGTCTCCACAGGAGTAGTGGGACTGCTGTGCCTGCTTTACAGGTGTGGAAACCAAGCACACAGGTATGTGATAATAAGATGATAACTGCAAACAGGGCTCAACTCTGGGCCTCAGGGGTGAAGACCAAGAAAGGAAGGAATGGTACACTTGAAACCAATATAGTATTGTATATTTAGTAAAAGGAGGAAAAAAGAAATGAAAATGAAAAACAAAAAGGGAGGGAAGGGAAGGAGGGGAGAGTCCCCTATGTCCCAGCTTGTGACGGGTGGTCACTGAAGCTTTGCTCACTCTTTTTCTTTCCTTTCCAATTTCTTAATTGAAGTATAATTAAAGTACAATATTATATTGGTTCTGATGTACAGCAGTGATCTTACATTTGTATACATTACGAAACCCTCACTACAGTAAGTATAGGTACCATTGGTCACCATATAAAGTTCTCATGACGTTAGTGACCGTATTCCTTGTGCTGTAACTTTCATCCCCATGACATTTTTATTGTACAGCTGGAAGTTTGTACCTCCTCCACCCCTTCACCTACTTTGCTTCCCCGCCCAGCAGCCCACCTGGGGTTCTGTTCTCTCCCACCCTCCTTTCCACCTACTTTCCTGTTGTGTACATCTCCTTTGTTGACAATAAGTTATTTTTAGATACCTAAGGCCCTTTGCAGCCTCCAATCAAGAAACAACTTGTGGACGATTGTGCCGGGACACCTGTCGGCCAGCCCGCGGCCCACCTAGTGACAATGGAGTGTACCGCACAGGCGGATTATCCGTTTGCCATTGGAGTGACTGACTGATGAGCCAGAGATCCCGATTAGATGTTTCTACTCCCACCTTCCTGAATGTGGGCCCTGGCGTCAAATTCACACAAAGCAGAAGGCAGGTTGAAGGTAGCCAGGGGTGTCAATCAATACCCCAGCCAGCTTGGCCACTGTCCTCCTAGCCCCCAGCCCCTGAGTCACTGTTGGAGTCTGGGGCCTGGGGACAACGGATCGAGGTCTCTGTCCATTTTACCTCTGAGTTCCAACGTGCAAAGAAATCATGCTGAATGGGTTATTTCCACATGCCAGGCCTAAACTTCCATATCGGGACACTGAACGAGGAGCGGGGAGAACAGAGAGTGGACCCTGGGAGTTGCTGGGCTCTCTGCCTCCTATAGTCTTGACCTGCCTTTTGCCTTCCCTGGGCTCAGACTGAAGTGGAGAAAGTGGGAGCAGGCAGCTGGGACAGGGTCTAGGTTCACTCAGCCCACATGATCTGCAGACGTTCACGGGATCTTTGCAACATGCCCATGGGGAAGATTTGTGCTCCGTTTTTCACAGAAGGAAACTGAGGCTAAGTGACCTGCCTACATGCACAGAGCAGGGAGTGTGTGTGTGTGTGCACGTATATGAGTATCCGTGTGCCTTGTGCTTGAGTGTGTATCTGTTTCTGAGTGTCAGTGTGTGTCTGTGCATGTATTTGTGTGTGGGTGAACTCAAAGAAGCCAGAGTCTAATTAAAAGGACAAAGACAGGCTTTCCAGCATGAGGACTCACCTAGAACATGCTGCTTGACAACTGTTTTCCTTCAGCCTTCCAGTAAGTGTGAGGTTATATCAGAGGCAACACAATTTGTCAGCCACACTTCTCAGAAAGCCCATAGTCACTGTGAAAATCCCGTGTCCCACTTGCCCTCTGACAAGTGTGAAACAAGTTCAGCCAGGAAAAGCGCAATGTGAGAGACACTCAGAATTGCAGAATTTCTCCAAGTACTTAATTACAGAGATGCACCTTTATATATAGACGTATATTTATATAGACTGTGTATATGTGTACATACTTTTTACAAGTAGTAGCAATTTAGTCGTGGCCCCTATAATTTATCCTTTTATCAGCTCAAAACTAAAACCACTGTGTGAAACACAGTCCAACCACTGGGAGCTGGTACACGTGGCCTGACATGACCCCAGTAAATGAGATGGCCACGCCCACGTGGATGCATTCTCCATTTGACTTGGGATGGCACCGGGGACAGATGACTGAGGCTGACACAAGGCCCCCAGCCCTTGGCAAGGGGAGGATTCTGATCATATCTAAATCATGGAGCCTTATCTTCTCCCACTGGGGCATAAATCCTCATCTGAGACCGGAGAAGGTAGGAGGATTTCTTAGGGATGTATGAGTAACCCCAAAATGACATATAGGGGAGGCATCCGTATACAACAGAGGTGGGTAGCTGGGTATGAATGATGGTGACCAGCACACAGAAGAGAGGGGGAAAGGAAAGAGCCACCCACTCAGCACCGAAGAGAACTCTGAGTCCCCATCAAGTATCCCACCCAGGGTCACCGCAGGAGGTAGTGGCAGTAACTTCATATCAGGACACACATCGGGGTGAGTGAACTTTCTTTGTCAAGGGCCAGAGAGGAAATACTTTAGCCTCTGTGGGTCATGCCGTCTCTGTCACAACTACTCAGTTTGCAGTTGTAGTGTGAGAGTAGTCACAGACAGTTCGTGAGCAAGGTGACCTGCAGTATTCCAACACAACTCAATCTGTCAATGCTGGTGCCTGGCCGGACTGGCTTGTGGACTGCAGACTGCTGTCCCCTGCTTTGGATCAAGGAAGGTCTTGCTTCCTGAATGGGCCAGTGTTTTTTTCAAAACTCATGATGTGTGAACATCTAGGTTCTGCAGGATCCCTGCCCTGGGACAGGAAGCTCGCATTCAGCCATGCTATGTCTGGGGACTCAGATTTTTCGCATGTTCTCTATAAAAGAGGCTTGACATAAAAATACTAAGTATGATGGTAATAGCACAATAATAACCATAAGAACCACAATAAATTATTCACCAGATCGGTAAGTATCATCTCAGTTTTACAGGCAAGGAAATCACGCCTCTGAGAGGTGAAGTCCCTGGCCCAGGGCCCCCAGCTGGTGGGTGGCAGGGCCTGGATATGGCCACAGCCCCTCTGCCTCAGGTCTGAGGTCTCAGAGAAGTTAGGCGCTGTGATGGCTCCCCCAGTGTGCCGGGCTACAGGGGCAGCCTGGTCTGTGCATGTCCCTTTGCTCTAGAGAGTCCGTGGTAACAGTGTCTTCATTTTACAGGGAATGTAAAGCTTAGAAAAGTAATTTGTCCAAATAAACACAGAAATCTGGATTTAACTCAGACTTTCAGACCCAAGTCCCTCTGTGGAAGGTGGACGCTATGAAGTCACAGCTCCTGAGGGAGACCAGGCAGATGTGGCCCAGGACTTGCCTGAATTCTCATCCTGTAATCCCCTCACACACCCTAAACCATGTGTACTCAAAGGGGCCAATATCACCTCCAAGGGGGCAAAAGTTGCTTTGTGGGCCGTGGTGAAAAAAATCAGAGATTACAAAGGCTTATGGCCCTCCACAGCTCAAAGAGCACAGATAGACAGATACAGTATATTTGTGGTATTACAATTTCAGAGGAGGCAATTAGAAAAAAAAAACATTTATATAAGGTCCTAATTTATAAAAGGTTGAGAAACACTACCCTAAGTGAAAAGTATTCAACTCAATCACCTTTCTGGAAAATAATGTATACACACATATCCATATACACAGATAAAATTTGCACACATGCACAACATGCACATACGTGCATATATAGATGCACGCGTGCATGTGTAGTGAGAGCGAACACTTGCACAGTGCGTTCGCGGGGCCACCCTCGCGCCAGGCGCCGCCCACACCCTGACTGATGAGATCCTGACAGCTCTCCGTGAGGGAGGACAGTTGCCGTCATCCCCTTGCATCCATGAAGAGCGGGGCGGGAGGTCCGGTCCCTGGTGACCTGTCTCACAGAGGCTGAGGAGCAGAGCTGGGCCTCCCCAAGCACCGGCTCCCGTACCATGGCTGAATGGCACCGACAGGTCAGGAATGCGTGCGCTGCCCAAGCAATCCTCTCCTAGGAACCTACCGGCAGAACCAGTCCGCAGGCACACAGCATTCAGGCTAAGAAAGCCAGTATGGCCCGTCACGGGAAACCGGAACCCAGGAGGGAAGTGAGTGATGGTCGGCTGGGGGGCCGCTGGGGCAAGGGCTGTACGTGTCCCTGACAGCAGCGCAGGGTGCCCGCATTACACAGGCTGGAAGCGGGGCTGCCCGGCCGGGCAGGGACTCAGGCACAGCTGTCCGGTTCTGGAACATGGGTCCTAGAGTGTCAGGTGGACACAGGGCTCTGGTGGGAACATGCAGGAAGCGGCTCCCAGGGGTCCCCTCCAGGCGGGCCAGCTGGGCAGTCGGGGGGTTTCTTCTGCCTCGACGTATGCAGCTCAGAAGTAAGTGGTGGGTAGTTCTAGTGGCTCATCATTTTCAGTAATTTTCTGATAAACTTTGCCAGCACATAATTAGAATTAAAGCCAATTACTATTCCTTGGGATGACTCGGTCACACGTTTTCTTCGGAGGAGCTCCCAGGGACCTTCAGCTGAAGGGTGAGGCCCCGGCCTGAACCGCTTCTCGAGGCTGATGTGGTCCCAAGGGCCAAGCCACAGACATCCACGTGGGGGCCCCACAGCCACAGCTGTCACTGCCACACATTCCTCCCAGGCCTTTGGACCCAGGGGATCAGCTGGGTGGGTCACCTCGTGGCCACGTCCACGTTCCCAGATGCATGTGTGACCGGGGCAGGGATGGGAGGGAATATGTATGTGACGGGGGGCTTGTGTTATGTGTGTGCGTGCCCTGAGCTTACTGTGGAGTCTCTGGGCCAGGCAGCAGGAGGTGGGGGTGGAGGCAGGAGCGTGCTCAGGGAGAAGCAGTGACCGGGGATGGTGCCCTCACCAGGGCTGTGCCTCCTTTAATGACCTCGACACTCAGGTGCAGAGGGAGACGGGGCCCCAAGAGACACTAACATCTGAGCTCCGCTGTCCAAGAGCTAAGAGACAGGATCCGGGAAAGCGTCCCTGCCCCTGGGCAGAGGGAGAGAGGACCACCGTCGAGTGTCCCCAAAATAGAAGGAGGCGGAGGCCCTCAGCATGGCCAGTTGGCATTCCGCAGGCTCACTTACGGCCACCCGATAAGCTATATAAAGTCTGTTTTGTGGCCACAACAGAGCTTGAGCAGAGAAGGCTCTTAATTACAGCCGATGCCCTGGGTCAGGCTGTCCGCAGCCTCTGCCCACCCCACAGCCTGCAGGAAGCCCGGCTGGGACGGGCCCCGGGCTCCTTGTCAGGCCACAGGGAGGCAGGGGTGGGTGCCGGGACACAGAGGCGCCTCCCTGCCTGGGCCCAAGGCCAGGGGCACTGCGCGCTGCGGGCCAGAGCAGGCCTTAGAGGAGGTCGCTGGGGGAAGCCGCCAGAAATACCTCTCTGATCACACCGGCCGTTTGTCACTGGTGCTGTCACTATTCCATTCATAGGGACGAAAACATTCCTTTTTATGCATAAAAATGAGGATGAGATTTCAAGCACTGTGAGCTCCATTCGTTTGTCCAGCAAACAGCCACTGGCCGCTGTGCATGAGCCAGGCCCTGGGAGGCGCTGACAGGGTTCCGTGACGAGACAGCTGACACGCCTCAGGAAGGGTGGCCTGAGAGGATGGACTCTCCGGCAGCGGCTTCCGAATGGAATGAAGGCCGTACCTGCGGGCTCCCGTGATCCTGGACAAGCACGGTGCTCTCCGTGCCGGAGGCCGTCAACGACGGAACAGGGAGAACCAGAAAACGTCCTCAGGGGACTGTGGGGAGACCCCGATGGCAGGGTGGGCTTGCAGACACTTTCTAGATATCATAACTTCCCGGCGAGGACTCCCAGCCTGGTCAGACGGAGCGGGTACAGCCGCAGTCCCGCCCCTGCCCTCCGGGCCCCGGTGGGGAGTGGCTCCAAGCCAGTCACCTCCCCAGTGAATCAGGAGCGTTCACGGGGCGAACGTCAGCACAGCTGCAATACTGGGTGCGAGCACAGGCTAAGTCACAGATGTGCCAGAAAAAATAAGTCAGCAGCATCACGTTATGCCACCAGCAGCTGTAACAGGTGGCAGGACACGCAGTTGGAAGTCTAAGGAAGGCCTCAGCAGTGCCGAACAAAGGAGCGGAAGGCAGGTCAGGTCCCTGGGTGGCCTGGGAGCATTTGCACAAAGTGTGGCTCCTACAACGGTCCCCTCAAGAAGTTCCGCCCAACCCCTGCTCCTGCGCCCACACCATCCCCGCCGCCCCCAGCTCACCTGCCCACTCTCAGCGGGGCTTCCAGACCAGACCAGCCGGGGCTCACAGACCTCACCTGGGCTGCCTCGGGGCCGGGGACCGCCGCAGGCCACCCCAGACACTGGCCCTGCACCTCCTGTGCCCTGACCTGGCATTCCGCTTCCCCTCTGAAGGGGAGCCCCAGGGAGCCAGCTGTTCCTCAGGGCTGCCCTGCTTCGCTTCTGTAGCCAAGCTGGATGGGAATGGTGGGCCCTGCAAGCAATCGGACCCGAGTTCATCAGCAGAAGCATGGGTATCACAAGGAGAGGGAGGAGGAAGAGCCTCACAGGTGGACCTCATGTGTAAAGTTAAATAGTCTGGTTTTAAAAAAAAATAAGGGAAACCAGGTGAGATCAATATATCCAATACAGTATATTTAATCCCACATTTCCAAAATATTATCATTTAAATATGTAATCAAAATAAAAATAGTCATAAGATGCTTTACCCTCTTTTTCATGCTAAGTCTGCAAAAGCCACGTGTGTATTACTTGCAGCCCTTCTCAGTTTGGACCAGCCTGGGACTGGTCAGTGGCCACGTGTGCTGGCTGGCAGAGGTCTACAGCATCCTTTCCTCCCTGTACAAAATGTCAATGTCGACACCCGCCAAGCAGGCCTTGGGGAGGACAGAGTGACAGTGTCATGCAAAGTGCTATCCCCCTCCGGTTCTCAGCCAACAGAGTTCTCCCTGACTTCTATTTAGCCCCAGTGGAGCCAGGTCAGGGTCCTTCTCTTTGGCCATGTGGCACGAGTCAGCCTATCTCAGCCAGCTTGCTTTTCAGACCCTCCTCAGCCTTCAAGGTCTAGCCATTTGTCTCTGCTCACCAAAATACAGATGCATTTAATATTTCAGCTATCGTTAAGCTATGATTTCCGACTTGCTGAATATCCTTATTCTTTGCATTTGGGAGGGGTTGATCATTGCACAAGTACTTGTGATGTGCCCATCACAAGAGCACGTGCAGCATTCCCGGCCAGGCCCCTCTCTTTGCTCCCCTTTAAATGATATTTGGGCAGCTCCTGCTACATACCAGCCGCTGCTCCAGGCACTGGGGAACAGCAAGGAGCAGTCTTTGCCCCGTGAAGCTATATTCTTATGCGAAGACAGAGACCAGACGGATAAATTAACAGACATAAAGTGGCAGGTGGTCCCCAGCGTGCACACTCCACTGTAATCACCTGCCACTGTCCTGCCTGGGAAGCCCCAAAAAGCTTCTGGAGGACAAAAAGAATGCCTCCTCTGTCACCATACCCTGGGCACTGGCATGTGCCCCGGCAGAGGGCTCACTCAGTGTGTGACTGCTGAACGGTTATGAAGTGAGCTGAATAGCGGTAACTACCATGCCCAGTCGGGTTGCTGAAGCCTGAACGAACAGATTCGACCGAACCAGGTGATTGCTACAACGTATGGCTGTCGAACGAATGAGTAGGTTGGATCAAATTCAGCAATTACTATGTCAAGAACTCCATATTATTAGTGTACGATTTTCCGGATCATCAGTATGAAGCTCTCTGTTCCGAACAGCTCACATTCGGGCTATGAAGGCCCCCATGGGTATCTTCTATGAGCCAAGGGATTTCTGGTTGGATTTTGGGATGCTCCTTGATTTAATCTTACGACACATGTTTCAGTATGTTACTGTTAGCTATTTTATTTTGTTTTGCTTTGTTTCTAATTGCAGCAATTGTAAGGGGATTTTGTTTGTCACCAGAATAGAGCAGGCCCTCATCAGCTTACAGCTGTATTTACAAAACAGATTCCCTTTAGACGGCTGAATATAACTTCAATCGTGCATCTATTTGGGCATTTGGAGGAGCCTGGCTATGGAGGATCCGTGAGTTTTCCTTCATGTTATCATGGGCACATGTGGTGGGTGTCCTAGGTGGGCCGGAATCTGTGTCCCCTTGTCTTGGTTATGGCCTCCAATTTCCCTACATGGACCAAACCCCTGTCCAAATGTTGGGCAGGGCCATGTGGAATAGGCCTCAAATAGCCTGTTTCCACTCCTAGGCTGTAGGGATTGGTCTGGGGAGAGTCATGGGGGCCATGTTGTCTGTACACTGAATCCAGGCCTTCTGCGTTGGTGCCCTACCCTCCCTTCCAGATCTGAAGCCTCACACAGCTTCAAGACTTGCTAAGTGTGGTCTCGTGTTCGCAGCTCCAGTTTTCCCCACATCTGCCCTCTCCTTCTCATCCCTGCCCCAAGTCCCGAGAAGCTGGCCTCTGTGACTGCAGCACGGGGACGCCTTGGCTGGAGGGGCCAGGTGGGTCAGGCCACCAGGAGGCACTTGCCAAGCCGGAGGGTTGAGAGGGCTGAGGCCTCTTTCCTGCCCCTCTCGCCTGTCCCGGCAGTAGCTATACCCCTCCCAGTGGTGACCATGCCCCTGCCAAGCAGCCCCACCGTGCCCTCTCAGGGCTTTGGGCACATGCCCCTCCTTTCAGTCAGCTGGCTTCTCCTGCCCCTAGTTCCCCGTGCCTCAGTGCCTCCCTTCGGGTCTGCCAAGAGCAGAGGTAACACCAAGAAAGAAGCACCCAGAATGAGGAGATGAGCCCTGGTCCCATTATCTAGGCTCTTCTGCCCCCTGTATGATGTCACTTTGCGTACATCTCTAAGCAGGTGGAGTGGGGTCTTCAGTTGCCGTGACCAGAATCACTGTCCCCAGGTCAGAGCCAAGGTCAGTGATGGTGACCTCTGTGTGCTGGGAGGCGCAGTGGGCCACCGCAGCAAGTGGGGGCCTGAGGCTGGACGCTGTCCTCAGCCCAGCCTATTTATTAACTGGGCAGCAGGTCCCTGCCATTCCCAGAACCATCCCATACACACAGAGGTTCTCCCAAATCTAGATTCTGCCTTGCCAATATCTAGAACCAGTCTGAAAGGCTGGCAGGATGACAAAATGCAGTGGGGACCTAGATGCTTCCCTGGGCCCTGCACCCCGGCATTCCAGAATGACAGCCTGGTCTCGTCAACCTTGAGCCCCCACTGGATTTCTTCCCCTTGGCTGGGTCTTGTCAGTCTGCATTTCGGGCCAGTAGGCACCTAGATGGGTCCTTAGCCCTGGCCAGTTCAGAGAGCTTCAGCAGCCTGAATGCTCTCATCTGTGAAAAGGAGACTGTCCTTATCTCATGAGGTTGTGATGAGGGTTAAAGGCAGTCGCTACAGTAAGTCCACGGCCAGCGCCTTGCACAGTACCGGGTAGGTTGCCGTCACTGCACCCTGCGCACTGATTCCCTCACCTGTACGATCAGCGCTCGGCCTCCCCCAGCACTGCTCCCTAAATTTCCCCAGCAGCCTTGTAAAGGGTTTCCCTTTTCCTTGCTGTCCTGCCTGCATTCATTCGCACACAGTCCTGTCCACGTCACGCCCCTGCCTACAGCCTCAGTGCCTCGCCTCAGCACCAAGGCCCTCCTGTATCGAGCCTGATAGCCAGACAAAGCCACCAGTCTCCGTCTCCTTTACCACATGGGCCAGAACTATTCCTCGTCATCCTGCAGCTCATGCTTGTCCTTCTAAACTGTCTAAGTGCCACCTCCTCCAGGAAGCCCTCCTCATTCTCAGGGCCACCACCCATCAGAAGCACAGCAGGACCCACCCCTGAGGCTCTGGCACCTGTATTAAGGCCACTCTGCAGCATCACGTTGTTTTCCATGTGCTGTCTTGCCACCTTGACTATGACACCCTGAGGGCAGGGCCGTGTCGTAGTTTTTCTACAGGCCCAGAAGTCAGCACAAGGCCACACACAAAGTACATCCCCGGAGTCTGTGAATAAATAAGTGACTAAGTGAGCCAGCGCAGAGAGAGGAGTCACAGGGTGGGAAGAGCACGGTACCCAAACATCGGTAAAGAGCGTAGGTCTCAGACGGGGCTTGGTGGTTTTCCCATTGGGATGTGAGCCAGGCCTGTCTCTGGGGTCAGGCCCTGACGTCCTGCAGGTCGCACCACCTCCTCCACCCCCAGCGCCCAAGGCTTCCCTGCCCCTGGGAGGTGACTCTCTGGGTTTTCTGACCTCGGGTGGCTCAGTCCTCCACGGAAATCAGCAAGACAGAGGCTGAGGCTCTGGTCCCAGTGCCTCCCTGCCGGCCCCCGAGGGGAAGTTACCCAGCACCAGTAGGGACCCAGGAAAGACAGATGTCACCCCACTGAAGCAGGCAGAGGCCAGAGCTGGAGATGAGAAGCCCACTTAACCCTTCCTATCCCAGGGGGGGGCCTGTCTTCAGAGTGACCCATTAGGGAACTGGAGGTCAGCCTTCTGTGTAAGCCTACCCTCCCATCCCCCACCCCCAGACAGCAGATTCCAGACAGCCTCGGGTTACCTCAGAGGGCACCAGGTCAAGGCACCTGGCCTCGGGGACAAGCAGTGTCCAGCCCAAAATGGCATAGTTGGGGTGCCAGGCAGTCCCGAAGCCTATCTGCCCATTTTGTTACATGTGCTCTAACCACAGTGCCTTGGGACAGGTAAAGGGTGGACATATTTCCTCTGCTGTGTGCAGGCACTGGCTTTGACCTTAGCAGCCCCCTGGAGGTAGGTGTTTTCTCATTGCCAAAATGCTCATGCCACTCCCAGACATTAACCAGTCTGCAAATAACTCAGGGCGGGGTGGGGTGAGAACCCAGCCCTCTTTAATTTCCTCTAGGCCTCTGCAGCCCTGGAAGCGGGAGGGCGGGACATGACCCCAGGGTCCTGGGGGCCTGGGCTGGGTGAAGGTGCTACTGCCTCTCTTGTGCGCTGCGCAGGGATGGTGGATGCGCCCACCTCTGCCACCTGCTAGCGTGTAGCTCAGGCCGCGCTTGACCTGGCCAAGTGGCTCCTCTCTGCTTGGGGCCCTGTCCTGGGCCTTGGGCCCCCACCCATCCCAGGGGCCAGAGCCCGCGGGGTGGCTCTCACACTCACTCTCACACAGGCGGCGCCTCAGCTTGCCCCGGATCTTGTCAATGGCGTTGAAGTCGGACACGTGGAAGACGTGGGCAGACTTGGGCTCGGAGGCCATCTCCTCCAGCTCCTCCCGCAGTGCCTCCCCAACGCCCACAGCAAAGATGCGGATGCCTGCGCGGTGGGCAGCAGTCGCAGCACCGAGCACCAGGTCCTGGCTGCGGCCGTCAGTCAGGAGGATGGCCACCTGCTTGAAGGCACGGTCCCCAGGGCGGCCGCCAGCCTGCGGGGAGAAGCTGTGGCGGGTGATGAAGCGCAGCGCGTGGCCCGTGTTGGTATTGCCACCGTGGTAGGTCAGCAGCTGCGCGGCCGCCTTGACCGCTTCCCGAGAGCCCAACTGGCCCAGCTCGAAGGCTGTGGTGGGCTGGTCACTGTAGTGCACGAGCCCCACACGGGTGTGTTCGGGTCCCACCTCGAAGGTGTCCACCAGGTTGGCCACCCACTTCTGCACCTTCTCGAAGTCCTCCTTGCCCACGCTGGAGGACGTATCCAAGAGGAAGACCAGATCGTACTGAACACTTTTGCAACCTGCAGTGGGGGAGAAAGGGTGACACAGGGCGAATGGGTTGTGAGTCACTGTCCTTGGGGCCTGGGGGAGTGGTCGCTGGTCACACAGACCCACCTCAAATATCCACCACTCCGCCTCCTACTGGTTAGGAGCCTTGTGCTCTGTCTTAAAGCTTGGAACCTCAGTTTCCTAACTGTCCTACAATGATGGGTGTCCCCAGGTTGCTGTGAAGTTCCACCAACAATATACAATCTGACATAAGAGCCAGTAGCTCTCATGGACCACCACAGTGTCCATTTCTTCAACTACTTTTATTTTGGTTACAAAGTGACTTCATTATTTTTTAAACCTACTACAAGTAACACTTGCCTATTTTAGAAAAGGCAGTAACAATTTTTCAAATGTTCATATTTCCATCTCCACAGAGAAAACAATTATTCGATATACCTAATTACTTTCTATTTCCACATAGTTACTGATGGAGGTGGGACTGTACCAGACACACTGATACATAAGCGGTTTTCTCCTTGCATTCAGCAATATGCTGGAAACCCATTTCCACTGTGAAAATGCCAGTTACCATGGCTGCAGAGAGTCCACTGTGCGATGAGCAGAATTTATATAGCCAGTGCTCTCCTGATGTTGAAACACTTTATGGGATTTCACTATTCAAAATCCTGTAAAATGCATTGTATTCATATATTTCAGATATATGTAGAGACTCTAATACTTTATAAAAATAGGCTTCCATTTTTAGAAATGTGAATTTTATATACAATGCTTTTAATTAAACAAAAAGTGACATTGCATAATTTATTTCTGATCCTCACAGCAACCCCGTGCACCCCGACTGTACAATGAGATGATAAGAGGAAAGTGTTTTCTGAATTCCAAAGCACTGTGCAAATAGACAGAGAGCCTCTCAGGAGCCCAAGCCTCGACTCTTGCAGGGTCCGAGGCTTGGTCATGCCGACAGCAGCAGCTGACCAGGCCTCTGGGAACACCCGTCACAAACATTTGTCTAGTAAAAACAAAAACAAAAACAAACGAACAAACAAAACCCACTTAGTTAAACTATCACATTGGCAAAAGTCAAAAAGTGCATGGTAGCCAGTGTGTGTTGAAGAATATGAGAATGCATTCTCTAATAAAACAATCAGATAAAAGGAAGGGAAAGGAAAAAAAATGTATAAGGAAGTCCACGGGAGCCCTGCCGAGCCAAAATCCTGGAGACAGCCTGCTACTCGAGTTATCACTGTCACGGTGCACACAGTGCTGGCTGCACAGGAATCCTGATTTACCAACACGGATACATTTTTCCAATATACTGTTGTGCGAGAAAAGCTGTGTGTTTCGATGTGTGTGATTGCGTGGAGGCATGAGAATAGCTACAAAAAGAAATACTGCTTACCTCTGGGGCAAGCAGAGCCACACGTGAATTTTATCCTTTTGTATTTCTGATTTTATATTTACAAGCAACTAATTAAGTTAAAAAAAAACAGGAAAACTATGAAGCTCTATTCACATGCCCATGTGCGTGCCCATGCACACACACGCACACTCACACACACACATGCATACGCACACACTCACTTCCCTGTCCTGCCCTGGGTCAGTGCCACTCTTGAACTTTCCACATCTACCTTTCCCTCTAGTTTTTAAAATCCAAGTTACCATCTGCCTGTCAGGAGCTGAGGGTCTCTAATAGGATTAGAGCCTTTGGGCTGTGTTTGCCCAGGTGGGTGGACTCAGATAATTCCTGGGGAGTTTTTCTCCTTCACCCAAAAGGTCATCCTTTTGTCTCTGAGGCAATAATGTCCCAGCCTGCTTAGGACGATTGCTGCTGGGGGCCAGGCGGGGCCAGTTGCTGGCTGAAATCCTTGAGCAGATTTGTTTTAAGGCTGAAGAAGAGGCCTCACCATGGGGCTCTTTGGAGCTCTCGTATGTTTTCCGCGACAAGGCAGGGAACAGACTGCATCATGGCCACATGAGAAAGAAGTGTGATATCTGGGGAAGTGCCCTGGCCCTGGGGCTGGTGGCCTGGCTTCTAGCCTCCGCTCTGGCACAGGGAAGAGCTGTGGGACCCTGGCAGGCGACCACTTCCCTCTGGGCCTCTATCTCCTCTGTATGAAATGAGGGCATGGAAGAGATGGTCCTCAGGCCTTCCCTGTTCTGAACTTGACTGCCCTGTGAGTCGTATGCATTTGGGATCATCTCAGTGGACTCAGAAATCCAGATTCCCCATAGGAAAACCACCATGTCCAGTCTATGAAAGCTATGGGCTTTCAGAGAATCAGGCAAAGTAAAAACCACGAGTGAAACTTCATAGTGATGATGTAGAAACACAGGTCTCTGGGATTTTTGTTTTTGTTCCCTTTGCAGGCTCAGGGGCAGCCGTGTGGGGACAGCACTCTGGCCTGCTCCCAGCCTCACCTGCAGGGGGCCTGCCATCTGCAACGTGCGGGCAGCGGTTCACATGGAGCTGTCCAGCACCCCAAGGGCAGCCCCTGGGCATCCCGCCTGCCTGCATACTGAGGACCCTAGTATGCAAGCCCTAGGCCAGGCGCCATGGAATGGATCGGCTCATGCTTCTGTCTCGACACTGACGGTGCCTCCTCCCAGGACGCTTGGACAGGTGAGAGAGACACCTGCCTCCCTCAGCCGCCTGCCCCTGGGCCTCCAGCTCTCCAGTGACCATCCCACCTCCTGTCTACTTCACAGGCACACGCTCCTCACCTCCGAGCCACCTCTTCAGGCTGGACCCCAGCGTGTCCACTTCTCCTGGAGGTCCCCAAAGCTTTCACAGAACAGGACCCCACAGGAGGGCCCTAACCCCTTCCCTCGGTACCCAAAACCCCACGGGCACTCGATAGAGGCACACTCACAACACATCACAACACATTACATGACTGACGGAGGCTGTGAAGACAGCTCACCCTTCTCACACACATACTTACACTCCCCCGCACACACATGCATGTTGGGTACCAGATGCCCTCTCACGTGATCAGATCTAGCTCACTCACAGATGCAGGTCAGCACGCACACTCACGCCGCACAGACGGCACCCTGCTGCTCAGCCCGCGGCCCTGGCACAGTCTGGTGGCCCACCTGCCCTCTGGGCCCGGCAGCCGCCGCCGGAGCCCCACAGCAGCAGCATCCAGAGGAACAAGGCCGCCGCGCTCCCTCGCAGGCTGGCCATGGCTCTCTTGTGCTGGCAGACAAGCATTTCTTGGCCAGGAAGACAGCGTTAGGGTCTACTGGAACATTTCCTGTGCGGAGAAAGATGGCACACCTTTAGAGAAGGGCTGTGAAGCCATAAGCAGCAGCTCTGGGCTGTGTGTGCAGGAACCCCGACAGCCAGCCTCCCACCTCATCTTTATTCCTCAGACTTTCTTACAGCCCACAGTGTGACTTCCCAAGGGCACAGCACCAGGATGCCTCCTGCTCGCGGACCCGTCCATCCGCTGCTCCATCCCTCCCTTTGCACGTGCAGACTGGGGACCCACCAGCCCCGTCATCGCTGCCACCCAGGACGGTACCTGTGGCACCAGGCTGTGTTTTGATCGTATTTTCTACTTTTGAACATTTAATAGGCTGTTTTATTTGTTTAACATGTTTCAAGGGGACATCTTTGTATCTAAGGCTTTGCCCATATTGAATTACTTTCCTAGGAAAATGTAGGGTATTACATGAGTTTTGAAAGGACCCTGAAATGAATTGTCAACCTTCTTCCCAAAGGTTGGACCCGTTCCAGCTGCCCTGCAGCACAGGTGTGTGGGCGCCACACGGAGTATCAGCGCTCCTCCAGTCTCTGCCAGTTCAACAGGAGAGGCGGTTTCTTGCTTTCTATGCATGTCTTTGACCTCCAAGGTGGGTTAGCTAAGTGTATTTCTCCTTCTGTACACTTTATTTTTATGTGGATGTCCATTTAAAAAATATTTGTCATTGTTAAAGCCAAGATCCAAGAAAGGAAAAGCAGTTTATAGAGTTCACCACTGATTTATGTATTCAACAACTATGTGCCAGCTACCCTCATGTGCCAGGTACTGAGGACAGGCAGAGGAATGACACCCAACCCATCCGCAAGAGCACTCACTGACACCTGGGGGATGGGGAAGACATGGCCAGGTAGATGAGGGGTACAACGGGCATTGGTAGAAGTAAAGGAGTTTATACGAGCAGGTGGGGAGAGGGGGTCTATTATGTGACCATTTCAGGGGAGGGTCAGGCCTCTTGGTCCAGTGAAAGCCAAGCCAAATTTGGAAAGCTGAGTTGCCTTCAGCCACACCAAAGGCAGGCGATTATTTCAGGCCAAGGCAGCAGCACCTGCAAAGCCCAGGGGCGGCCAAGGCGCCTGAGGAGCTTCCCCACGCAGAGCAGGCACATGGGCCCCTCTCACGACAGGGACGTCAGTGCTGTACTCTGGACCCAGCACTCTTAGGAAAAAGTGTGCACACCTTACCAGGACGTGAAAGGCCACCTCCTGAGTGCACAGGGCAAGACAGCCCAAATGACAATACTCTGGCAGTCTCAAGAGGCCGTCACGGGAGCCAGAAGAAACACACTGTCCCACATGAGACACGCAGGGGCCGAGGCCAAGGTGAGAGATCAGAGGATCCAGGGGAGGAGGGCACAGGTTCTTGGCAAGTCACGTGGGCTGTCCACCCCCTCATCCTTCAAAGAGGACAAGGACGCATCTGTCTGGCTCATTCTGTTGCCCAGCACTTAGAACAGTTCCTGGCACATGGTGGGCACTTGACAAATAAATATTAGACTTATTAATAAATGATGAATGGCCAGCATCCACTGCAGTCATATGATGTTATCATATGATCTTATTATCTAAGGTGGCTGGGAGCCATTCATTAATTAGAAGAACATAGATATCATCGAAGAGCTATGGAAGTGGATAGCTACCATTTATTATCTGCAGTGTGCCAGGCACTTTCTGATTGCTGCATGAGCTCATGTGACTCTTTAAGGCAGGCATCATTATTTCCATTTGGTGAAGTTGGGAACTGACATGGAGAGAAGATATGTGTCTCTCCCCAGGTCACCGAGCTGCTCAGAGGAGGGACCAGGACTTGAACCCAGCCTCCCTGGGTACCAAGCCCACAACACTCTTACCATGACCTCCATAGATACAGCAAACCCAAATATGAGGAAAAAACTAATGAGCCATCATTATTTTTTATGAAGTAAGAAAGAGGGCTGACAGGGGATAAAAATTTTAGTATTTTCCAGGGCTCAAGAAACTTGATAATTTCCCTCCCTGCATAAACTGGGCTTTATCCAATGTGTACTCAGGTTTTTAGAGGAATCTTGGTTATATATCTCCCCAAATACATACCAAATAAAAACTACAAACCAATATCCCTTCTGAACATAAATGCAAAAATACTTCACAAAAGACAAGCAAACCAAATTCAGCAGCATACTGAAAGGATTATAAACATGACCAAGTGCAATTCTTCTCAGGAATGCAAGGGTGATTCAATGCACAAAAATCAATCAATGCAGTACACTGCATCAACAGAATAAAGGAAGAAAAAACAGCTGGTGTTCCCAATTGATAGAGAAAAAGCATTTGACAAAATCTGATGCACTTTCATCATAAAAATGCTTAATAAACTGATAAGGAAACTTCCTCAACATGATAAAGGCCATTTACAAAAAACCCACCGCTAACATCATGCTCAATGGCAAAAGACTGAAAGCCTTTCCTCTAAAATCTGAAATAAGACAAAGATGCCTTTTTTTGCCACTTTTATGCAACACACAATACTGGAAGTACTAGCCAGAGCAATTAGACAAGAAAAAGAAGTAAAAGGCTTCCAACTTGGAAAGAAAGATATAAAATTATCTCTGTTTGCAATGACATGATCTTATCTGTAGGAAATCCTTGACATCCCACCAAAGCTGTTAGAACTAATAAATGAATTCAGCAAAGTTCCACAAAATCAGCACTGAAAAATCTGTTGCATTTCTGTACACTAGCAACGAACAATCCAAAAGGTATATTAAGAAAAAATATTTCCACTTATAAGAAAAGCATAAGATCCTTAAGAATAAATTTAATGAAGGGGGTACAAGACTTATACATAAAAACTACAAATTCCTGCTGAAAGAATTAAAGAAGACCTAAATAAATGGGAAGATATCTTCTGTTATTGTTTAATGGTTACAGAGTTTCTGTCTGGGGTAATGAAAATGTTCTAGAAATAGAGCAGTTACACATGTGAATATAATTAATGCCACTGAAATGCACACTTAAAATAGTTAAAGTGGAAATTTTTATGTTATATACTTCTTACTATAATAAAAGATAATAGAAGATCTGCATATCCCAATCTCTGTGAAGATGTTATGTGGCAAGGCAGGGGAGAATTAAGATAATAGGTGGAATTATGGGTGCCAATCATCTGACCTTAAAATATGGAGGTTAGCCTGGATTATCCAGGTGGGCTCAGTGTAATCACAAGGGTCCTTAAAAGTGTGAGAGGGAGGCTGGACCCATGGCAACCTGAGCACCTCATTGCCCATATTGGCTTTGCAGAGGGAGGAAGGGGCTGTGAACTAAGGAACCCAGGTGGCTTCTAGGAGCTGGAAAAGGCAAGGAAAGGGCTTGTCCCCTATAGACTTGTGAAGGAACACAGTCTACCAACCCCTTGGTTTTAGCCCATGGAGACCCACTTTAGAATTCTGATCTTGAGAACTTGAAGATAATAAATCTGTGTTCTTTTAAGCTACTAAGTTTGTGGTAACTTTTCACAGCAATAGGAAACAATGTCAGTGAGAGGTGAGGAGAAGGACGGGCCTGCAAGCCCCCTGGGCGGATGCTGGGAGCGGGAGGCGCCCTCCTGGCACTTTCCCACTGCCCTCTTTCTCTCCACCTGCCTCCCTCCTGAGAGTGTTTGTTCAGGCCCTTTGCCAGGACTAAACTGTGTTCCTCTCAGATTCATATGTTGAAACCCTAACCCCAAGTGTGATGATACGTGGAGGTGGGGCCTTTGGGAGGTGCTTGGGTTTAGGTGAGGTCATGAGGGTGGGGCTCCCATGATGGGATCAGTGTCCTTATAAGGAGAGGAGGACACCGGAAGAGCCCCCCCCAGCCCCGCTCAACCAGTGAGGACACAGCAAGAAGGTGGCTGTCTGCAAGCCAGGGAGTGGGCCCTCCCCAGAACCAAATCTTCCAGCACCTTGACCTTGGACTTCCAGCCTCCAGAACTGAAAAATAAATGTCTGTTACTGAAGTTGCCCAGTCTGTGGCATTTTGTTGCAGCAGCCTGAGCTGACTAGGACATCCTTCTAGGTCACAGCAGGGTCACTGGGTCATGAGCCTGGGGCAGGCAGGAGGAAGGAGGCAGGAGTCTCCATCTTCTTTCTTTGGAAAGACTGTGAGTCCTGAGACTTAGCGGGGTAGACAGCAGAGGGGCCAGCAGTCCCAGGAGCTCCTCATCCACTGAAGGCAGACGACTCAGCCTGACTGAGCCCATGGGACTCTGTCGCAGCCCACACGCATCCCCACAGCCAGGCGGAGGACCTCATGAGTGTCAGGACGGATGCTCAGTCGCTCACATTTCTACCACCTGACCTGCGCCAGTAAGAGAGATGCAAATCCCACCAGGCCTGGTGTCTGTGGAGGTGGAACTCCCTGTGGGGGTTAACAGCAAGGACTCTCCAGTCACAGTGGCTGGTGGTACCAACCCCAGGTACTCACCAGTCCTGAGACCTTGGGGAGTGAGCTTATTTCTCTGGGCCTTAGCTACCTCACTTGTGGAGTAGACATCATAACAGAACCTACCTCAGAGCGAGCCATTGCAAGGGGACCTTCTAGGGAATGAACAATAAATCTACATGTGAATCCCTCACCCTATACCTAGACCACTCTTAAGGCCATGGGGCTGACATGAGGCACAGGTGGGACTCCAGCCCATCCCTGAGTCCTAAGCCCACCCACCCAGCACAGGGGCCCTACACCTGGGTAAAGCCTGGTGTTGGCAGAAAGCCTCCACGTGATTGATACACGCTGCACATCTCCATCCCTATAAGAACCCTATGAGGTTGGGGGTGTTATTGACATCACCCCTCTACAGGTGAGCAGGTGAGACTGGGAACAGGGATACCCCCCTGGCAAAGGGCAGATCTGAGTGTGAACATGGACCCGAGGGACCCAGAGATCATTACTCCTGGATCGTAAGGCCCGCCCGTGGGAGTCTGTGCCCACCGCCAACCCCCAGAGGCCAGGGCTATTTACCCAATCTGGGGCCAGTGTTTATTGAGTTGAAAATACATTCCCTGGTTTTGGTTCTCTAAGGAAAGGGCCAAGAAAAATGCACGCTGATCACATGCGCGTGGTGAGTGAGATGCCTCTACCAACATCCCCTCTGAGGTCACTACACATCTGCAAGCCAGCGCTGCCCTCCCCACCTTACAAATGACAGGCCTGGTGTCCGGGAGCAGACAGCCTGGCCAGGTACCCAGCACTAGAATGACAGAGCTGGGCATGGCATCAGCGCGCCAGACACCAAGCCCATGCTCCTTCTGGCACCAGCCTCTCCCAGAGATGGCACACTGACTAAGAGCCGGGAGCCAGTCTCAGGGCTTTGCACATATTTAATCTGAGCAGCCAGTGGCGTGAGCCCTGTCTTACAGAGGAAGAGACTGAAGCATAAAGGAGCCCAGGTCAGACCCAGGCGATGCGACCACAGGCCTATTTCTTAGGCACAGAAATAATGTGGGAAACAAGCAAAGAATGTAGTCAAAAACCAAGTGCCATATCACCAACTTTGGAGAGAGGAGAGGACAGGAGCGCCAAGGGGAAAGGAGAGGAAATGCTGGGGGGGGGGGGGGGGTGGAGAAACCTGCTAATAGCCCAGGGGAAAGAGAACACCTTCTTTAGCCTGGTGGTGTGACAGATTCTATCAACTGTTTTTAAACATCAGACCAGTCTTACCACCTGGGATAAAGCGCTCTTGGCTGTGTGAATGATTCTTTTTATATACAGGTTTGTATTCGAGGTGGTAATATTTGTGGAGGACTTTTGCACTTATGTTCACGAGAGATATTGCTCTGTCGTGGAATGTGTTTGCTTTGGGGATCGGGGTGATGCTGGCTTCACAGAATGACTGAGGCAGTGTTCCCTGTGCTCTGTCTTCTGGAAGGACTGTAGAGGAGAGAATGGCCTCCTACCCAGGAATACATGGAGAGCCTGTACAGAGATGCCCACTGAGTGAGGCAGGCCTGGATGGGAAGCCCAGCTTAGGTTCTTAGCTGTGAGAATGAGCACCCCACTCCCAAGAAAGGGGGAGAGGCCAGCTGCTCATGGGAGTGCTCTGGGGCTTACACAAAATTATTTTTGTGAGGCCTGCAGAGCAGGTCCTGGCACAGATTAGGGGTGCAGTGCATGTGAGATCTGTGGCAGCCTGTCTCCCCACCGCCCAGGCCTGCCTTAGGCTGCAGCCCCAGCAAGCAGGCACTTTATTCCATCTCTCCCTCTCTCCCTGCAGGCTCTGAGCTCTTCCCAGGGCCTGGCTGCCAAGCTGGCATGATACACGCCACACCCTGTCCCTGGGAGGCAGAGCTCTGACATTCATTTCGAAAAGTCCAGCAATTAATATACTGAGCCAAGTTCCTTCCACAAGCTAGCCCATCGCCATAGTAACCAGCATTCCCTATTCAGGGACCCAGAGGAGGGGAGGAGAAACACTGAGCAGAAAGCAATTTAGAGGGAGAAAATGAGATCTGGCACATTGCTGGGGTGGCCTGGGCAGTGTGAGCTTCAGGGGCCTGGCCGCTGCCCACCGTGGACGGGGGCTGGGTGGGACGAGGCACTGCTTGGGTGTTGCTGGGGTGATGGGAGATGCTCCAGGCAGGAATCCGGTGGAGACATAAAAGCATGGCTTGGCCATGTCCACAGCACTGAGCCGTCCTCCCACAGACCTTTGGTGCATGCCTGCTGAGCTCACTAAGATGCAGTGGCACTTGGTGGTCAGACAGGGGAAGGGGGAGCTATGTGGTATCTGTCTGCATGGCTGCTCGAGGGCCCAGCTGCCAGGGAAGCGCTGGAGAGCTGACTCCCTGAGGTTCACCGGGTGTTATCATGGACCCTGGTTTCTCCTGGGGTGGCCAGCATCAGGACAAAGCTTTTCCATCAGAATCCCTGTGTGCAAATTCCAATTCTGCCTCCTACTAGCTGTGCAGACCTAGCTGAGCCAAAGTCACTCAACCACTCTGGGCCTCAGCCCTTTCTCAGATGGAGTGGGAGAATGACACATATCTCACAGGCCGTTGGGCAAATTAACTGAGTCACTCCATGTAAAGGCTTGGAACGGTGCCCGGCCACAGCGAGCATTTAAGGCATAGTAGGTTTATTATTTCCCAACCTCTTGTTTCCTCACCTATAAAATGGGAGCAATATCCCCTACTTCATAGCTCTGGAGAGGAGACGACATGAGGCAATGGTATGACCACCTCTTGTAAAGTAAGGTACCAACATTGCCACAATCGATATCAAGGGGAGAGGTGTTTCAAACCGAGCTCCTCAGGGAATGCAGCTGATATCGGCTGTACAGGGTACTGGCGATTTCACTGTTTAATTCTCTAATTCGGCCATGCCCTGGATGCATTAACTAAGCGCCAAGCACACAGGATAGGACACTGTCTGAAGAGACTGCACCGTAATGGTGGCAGGAGACCAGCAAGTTGATGCTTACATTTTCATGTGGGCAGCACTTTGATGGGGGGAAGGGCAAGCTCTGGACCCAGGCCTGGGAGGTCAGGGAAGGCTTCCTGGAGGAGATGGTGCCTGAGCTGAGCCTAGAAAGACGGGTGGGGTGTAGGCAGGAGGACAAGGGTTGCCTTCACCAGGAACAGCCCAGCTCCCTTCAAGTGTCATTCATGGGATGAGCAAGACAGAGAGAATTTTGGAGGAGGGGATGGAGGGAAGGGGAAAATTCAGGCTGGAGGGAAAGGCAGGGATTTGTGTAGAGGAAGGCATTCAAGCTTGAGGAACAGTGTATGAGAGGCAGCCTAGGCCTTGTGTGGTGAGCCACAGACAGGGGTCCGACATGCCGGAGACCTCCGGAGACCAGCAGGTATTCTCAGGCACAGGAGTGGCATCTCCTGTTGTGATTTAGGGAGCCCTGCCGAGAAGGATGGACAGCATGGAGGGGCCAATGAGAAGGTCAGGGCAATATCATAAAAGAGACGCAGGCAATTTCCCGAGGACAGATGCCAGCCAAGTGGTCTGCAGATTCCAGGACAAGCTGACTGACAAGGGGGTGGAGGGACAGAGGGATGAGAAAGGGTGGAAGGAAGCCCAGGTTTCCAGTTTGAACATCCGGGAGCCAGCCTTGAGGGGGGCAGGATGAGTTCCAGCTGGACATCTGGGTGAATCTGAGAGCCCAGAAGATGGCCAGGTGGAGAAGTCAATGGGAGATGGACACTTGAGTGCAGAGCCCAGAAGAGAAAGTGGGGCTGGAGATTCTCCTGGGAAAGTGCAGAGAGATGGAAGACAGAGCTCAGAGGGGGACCAGCACAAGTGAGAGTCAGAGGGGACACCTGTCCCCCTCCCCACCTCTGGCACCAGCGTCACTCCACTTCCCACCACTACACTCGGCCGTGGAAGTGGGCATGCCACAGTACTTCTGTACCCTTGGGTTTATCCCCTGGCCCAATATTTTTCTGTGACTTTATGCTGGAGGGTTCTGTGTGGTGTACTTCATCTAATGAAACAAAACAAGACAAAATGTGAAGAGAATGGAAAGACAAGCCACAGAGGAGGAGAAAATACTTGCAGAAGACACATCTGATAAAGAACTGCTATCCAAAATATTCAAAGAACTTGGAAAACTCAACATTACAAAAATAAGCAACCTGATTTAAAAAATGAGCCAACGATCTTAGCAGACACCTCCCCAAAGATGATATACAGATGGCAAATAATCACATGAAAAAGATGCTCCACATCGTATGTCAACAGGAAATTGTAAATTAAAACACCAATGAGATCCCGCTATTAGAACAGCCAAAATCCAGCACACTGACACTACCAAATGCTGGTGAGGATGTGGGGCGACAGGAAGTCTCATTCATTGCTGGTGGGAATGCAGCACAGTCACTTTGGAAGACAGTTTGACAGTTCCTTAGAACTAAACATACTCTTACTATATAACCCAGCACTCCTGTTCCTTGTATATTTACCCAAAGGAGTTAAAAACTTACGTCCACACAGATATCTGCACATGGATGTTTATAGCAGCTGTATTTCATAACTGTCAAAACTCAGAAGCAACCAAATCGTCCTTCAGTAGGTGGATATTAGTAAGTGAAAAAAAGCTCATCTGAAAAGGCTACTCACTATATGATTCCAATTATAAGGCTTTCTAGAAAAGGCAAAACCATGGACACAGTAAAAGGCTCAGTGGTTGCCAGGGGCTGGAGGAGAAGGAGGGATGAACAGGCAAAGCACAAAGGACTTACAGGGCAGTGAAAATAGATGCCCAAACCTCCAGAATGGCAGCTGATGGAACAGATCGTGAACAGTGGCACAAATGATATAAACAGCAGCCAGAACCAGGTGGATGTTTCGCTTGCATTCTCTCTTCGTATCAAGCTGACGGACTGGTTGTCACAGCTGAGGGGCCTCGAGTTCAGGGACGGTAAGGAACGTGCCCCAGATCCTACAGCCAGGGAGTGACAGAGCTGTGATTTACTCCCAGGCCAGTAGGATCCTAAATTCTGTGTTCTTTTCATTCGACCAGGGAGGATTGGTCTCTATCCTCCACAGGATAAACATACTTGTTTGGGTGCCTTGTAGGAGGAGAGAAAAGAAAAAGCTCAGGCCTTCGGGAGTCTTTGGTCCTGCAAACAGGCAAGAACATCCAACCAGTCCTACATCCTCTCCATTCCGAAAACCCAATATTTATATGGAATCTGCTTAAGCCCTACATTGACAAAACATGGGACTAATTTAATTGATGGAGATGGAAATAGTGTGAGAAATGTTTTCCTAACCTCTTTCCTTAGGCTGTGGAATTAAAAAATATTTCCTATCAATTTTTTTTTTCCCTACAAAGAGGCCAGATGCCAGTTGTGTTTCTCTCCTAGTTGCCAAGAACTGTGAATGAATCTCAAGCTGTATCTGTCTATTCTGAAAACAAGGAAGACTTCTTAAAGGGTTCCAGAAGGACCTGGAAGGCACCGCCTCATCCTGCCGCCATCACCACTTCTTCACTCTTCTGCACGGTCTTTGGGGTCATTGGTAAACTAATTCCACCAGTATTTATTGACTCCCAGACTATGTGCCAGTCATTTGTGAGTCCCTGGTATAGCAACACACCTGCTTCCATGGAGCTTACTTTCCAGGGAGAAAAGAGAACTAGCGAAGGAAGCAAATAAACATTATATGGCTTCAGATAATAATAAAGGGGTTGAAGACAATGGGGTCATGCGATAGAAGGTGACTTGGTCGAGGTTTGTGAGGGGACAGGAAAGGGTGTTTTTGACTGAACCTGGCTGAAAGCGGGACTGCAGAAACAAAACCATTTCGTTCTCATAGGCCCTTGGGTGTTGCAGTTGCCCAAAGATGGTGACTTTAAATCACCTCCTGCACCTGACTGACAGCCTTGAGAGGCCAATAAGAAAAATGTTCCCTCCCACTAACCCATCCAGGGCTGGTGGCCCTCCAAATTGGAGCTGATTTACATGTGAATTCAGTTAAGATTCACTGAGTATCAGCCACAGAGCAGGTACAGGGCCAGGGTGCTTATGAGTCGGCCACATGGACTCCTCACAATAGCCTGATGTGCTCAGAGTGACCGTCTCCTTTCACAGACCGGAAACCCAGGGCCGCGACATCACTCAAGGTCATGTGGCTATGAAACAGCAGAGGCTGGATTCACATTCTGGGCCATCCAACTGCCGGGGTTCCTGGCTGCCTCCCTGAAGGGAACCAGGATGTGAATGGAAAGGATGGTCGACTGTGGGGCCATGAATGTCAGTGGTTTGAATTTTGTGCTTTAAATGACATATGCAGCAAAATGCTCAGCAATCATGAATCATATATTTAGTTCCACAAAGGCGTTGATTCTAATGGGCTCTAAGTAGAGTTGGGAGAAAAGGGCTGTACAGCTTGGGCCCTCAGTATGGCAGACTGGAGCGCCCCCAGACCATTCCTGCCGGGTCCTCTCCTGAGTTCAGGCACACAGATGCTGGTCTCCTGCCTAGTCCCACTGTCACTCATACCTTTCAAGACTCCCCCCTTCTGTAGCAGAATTTGTCTCTTGCTTTTGGGGAGAACTTATTTCCTGCCCTGAGTTAATGTGGTTCACCTGCATGGACCCCATTTGCCTGGCTAGTGGGGTGGCATGGATTGGACTGGGCCAGCTTAGACTCCGCATCCCCTTAGACCTGGAATTAGACAAGGGACAAGCATGTAACTCAAGCCGGGCTCATGGGGGGCCATCCCTGGGACCTCTGCTAGAGTTTCTTGGGAGAGAGGTATGCTTCCCCTAGAACTGCTCTGTCTGGAGATGCTCATGGCCATTACCACGGCATGGGGGGAGCCCAACGGAGAACGAGCCGCACATTGAGGGGAACAGGGCAGATTCATCACCTGAACACCTTAACCCAGTGTTGTCCAAAGCTAAGGCACCCGGAGCTTTTGTGTTGCATGAGGCGAACATTTTCCCACCTCCATTTAAAAAATTTACGCCAGTCTGGGCTGGAGTTCTCTCAGTTGCAAACCACAGAGCGGGTACATGGACTTAACCAGGCCCAGCTACGCGGCCTCCTCTTCTCTGGGGCTCACCCAGCCTTGCCCACATGGCATTCCTGGTTCCTTAAACGTCCTCCTCTATATCTGGTCTCCTCTTCCTCTTTCAACTCTGATTGACACCTCAATGTAGATATGCTTCCCCAGAATTACCCTGTCCAACCTTCCCCTCCGAGGGCTGATTTCCGATCCACCCAGAGACCCCAGCTCCACTTCCTCACTGGGCCATGAGGCAGTGGACAGACAGGAGGACGCTCCCCCCAGCCAGCCCCACCATCCACACCAGGACACGTGAATTGCTCTTACTGCTTCGTTAATCTATTCAAACATCTTGGAGCTGTCAACCTCATTCTTATTTCTTTCACATTTTTAGTATTGAGTTCTTCCCAATTTTTCTCTTTCTTTTTTTCCCATCCAAATACACAGTTCATTTCACAAGACGCTGTCTCAGATTCCAGGGTCCTGAGGACACAGAAAGATATTTCTGTTTAACTTATTTTGAGCAGCGTCTGGTCTGATGAAGCAATTGCATATAAATAGTGCTACGGCACCCACGCTGGTTTTGGAGGTGCTGTCCCAGCAAGCTCCCCCTTTTCTGGGGGAGAATAATGAGAGCCCCCCGCAGTGCCTCCCTGTGAGATGTGGCAGCAGGGCTGACGGGAGAGCCAGGGGCCACGGGCACACACTGGGCAGTTTGCCTCCTGCCTCCAGCACTCACTAGCTGCGTGATCTCAGCTGGTTCCCTCCCTGGGCTTCATGCATCGGCTGAACCAGGGGCAGATTAGCCTATCTCACCAGTTGATGGCAAGGAGTGGAGGCTCTAGCAGTCAGTCAAGTTGTCAGTCAATGGTGGCCTGACTTTTTGTTTTGATTAAAAAAATTAAAAAAAACTATAAGTATTCAATTAAAGGGAGTTTCTATTACCAGATAATCCTTTTCAGCATGTTAGCTTCCTCCAACACCCCAGCATTCTCTTTCCCTAATTCTTTGACACTGCCTCTGCTGTTACCTGAGATATTTTCCTTGCCAGGCAGACTCCCACTCATCCTTCAAAACCCAGGTAATGTGCCCTCTCCTCTGTGAAGCCTTCCCTGATTTCTCAGGCTGGGAGTGTGTCACTATCCTCTTTAGGCCCCCAAAGACCCCTCATTTTTAGCACCCACAAGTGGTATTAAAATTGGTCTGTCTTCTCCAACGAGCTCCTTAGACTTAGGAATTATGTCTCTGGTCTCTCTTTCTCAGTGCCTGGAAGGGAGGCACAGAGCAGGTGCTCCATGTACAAGTGTGATAGAAATGAATCAATGGGTGGAGGATCTGAACCATATCCAACTCTATATTTCACTTAGATGGTAAGAAGGGCTTCTATTTTTCTTAAAAAACTTTTTCTTTAAATTATCTTAAAACCTCTACTTCCTGCAAACAGAGCATGTGGACAAGCACAGACATTACTGTCTCCACCTCGTCACCAAAAGTATTTCTTTCCTTCCAAGATACCGTGGAAGATCCCACCAAAGCCCTGTCATTCCGCCAGCAGGTCCTTGTGGAGAAGGCCGGGTGCACAAGGAGGGGCCGGGGAGGGAGCCTCTGCAGGGGGAGTTCTCTTCCCAAGGAATCGATTCACACATGTGCCCAACATGGTGGGACAAGGGAGGTTTCCGAGCCGTCGAAATATTGGGGTCTCCGGTGCATTTCCCAAGGGAGCCTGCGGTCTTGGCAGCACCGTGCCGGGACTCCAGGAGCAAAGCCGAGAGAGTTCCCAGATTTCTCCCCGTCAAGGGCAGCCTGTGGCAGGGGCTGCACTCCTTACTTCTGCCCTTTGCTGTATCTGGCGCAGTCAGGCCTCTTGGACACAGTCCGAGCGTGTATTGGTGGGAGAACTCAGCAGGGGGTCAGAAGAAAGACCTCCTGAGACGTTTTGTCTAAGCAAAGGACCTCTGCAGTCCGTTCTCTCTCCTTTTCACCTGAAAACCATCCAGGCCTGGCCGAGCCACACCTGGCGATGTTACTGGATTCCCTAACACACTCACCCACCACTCACGCACTCGCTTTCTCCTCCGTTGCTTCAGCTCGCTGCTCATTCGCCCGTCCATCCGTGCGGCCATGCGCTTCTGTGCCGCCTCCCTTCTGCACCCACGGGGCCACCCACAGGATGCTCACCCATGCCACAGACCTCACACCCCACCCCCCAGGGCCTGTGTCAGAGCTGCAGAGATGGAGATCAAACAAGGCAGAGTCAGCCTCTAGGACCATATAGGCAGACAGCCCAAAGGGGCAACAAATAATTTAAAAACAGTATGGTGAATTCTCCTCGTTTCCCCAGGACTCAGCTTAGGTTCACCTTTCTTGAAAGCCTTACAGAAGCCCCAGGCCTAGCAAGCTGTGCTCTGACACTCAGCGGAGAAGAGGACCCCAGAACAAAGAGGTTTCTGCTCTCATCTGGCCATTTTCCTTGAAGAGGTCACCCATCCTCTCCAGGTCTCTCCTCAGATACAAACTGATTACTAAATAACTTCTAGGACTCTTGTAAAAATGACATGGGGGTAGTGTATAAACACGCAGGGCCATGTCTGTTCTGGCAAGTATTTGATGCAAGGGAAATGGTTGATTATGGGGTGAAGAGCTCAGCTCTGTCCTCCATAGCCCAGCGCACCCTCACCCTCATCCTTGATACGCTGAGCAGTTTGGCATTGGGACTGGGTTGTACTTGCCCCCTTTCCCCTAAGCACGCCTGGTATTCAGAGCACGACACATGAATGATTGGATCATCCCTTGTGGGAAGAGCTATCTTGAAATGACCAACCAAGAAGCAAAGATTATGAATATTTATGTTTACACATATGGCATGCATCTAAGTCACTGCACGGAGGACGGGACCGAGTGGGATGATGTACCTTCTGTCTTAGTGGGAGAACAAGCTAGTGTGGCTGAAGGGGAATTCTGGGGCATGTGTGCCTGGTAAAGGTCAGAGAAGACTGACTGGCCAGGAGCTAAGGACGTCAGACCTGCTCACTGAGCAGAGACTGCAGGGCCTGTGGTTGACACTTCTGCTGTCTGAGTCCTTTCCCTGGGCTCTGGCTCATAGATGCCCTAAAAGGTGCTGGAAACCACACAGCTGGCAAAGAGAGGGGCCCAATTCAGACCCAAGCCAGACTCACCCCTCCAACATAGCCCAGTCCATGAATGCAGGCCCCCTGGACTCAGTGCAGACCTCAACAATACCCAGGGTGCCAGAGTCACCCGGTCATCAGACAGAGCCCTCCCTGGGGAATGATCACGCCTGCCTGTGTGAGGCTCTGTGCCACACAAGATAAATATCAAAATTATCGCCATCTTGAAATCACTTCATTTTGCAGAGGTTGAGTTGAGTTCCTACTGCATCTTGCATGGCATGCACACTGGCGGCTCATGGGTAGGTCATGGGAAACCCACGAGCTGGAGGAACTCGTTCCCTGGAGGCACAAACAGACGAGTCTGCAGTGGGTTAGAGCCTTTGGTGGCAACCTGGGGCGCTGGGGGTGAGGCATGTCACAGAATCCAAGAGGCACAAAAAACCAGAGCTGACTACCCCACGGTAACTGGGGAGCAAGGAAGAAAATTTGGGTTGCCATTAGGTGTTTTCTCCAGAGGCCTGAAAACATCCCATCCAGGGCCTCATTCTGTCCAGTTTTGCTGAAGGCAAATGGGGACCCGAGCACCACTGCCCACCGGACTCACAGCCAGCATTAGACCAAGCAGAACAAAATACCACAGCAGTTCAACCATCCACTCCTTAACAGAGCCCTTCCTGTGAACCACACACTGTGCCAGATAAACACGTCAGTATTTGTGGTTCCTGTGCCCTAGTTGCTCAAATGCTGTATTTCAATTGATGTGTATATTTGGATAGAAAGTGATGAAAGAATTTTTCTAGAATGTTACTCTTGGTTAAGCTGGAGGGATAAGAGTGCACGGGGTTGCCTATATTGCTGCACTTGTTAACAATATGCTTTTATTATATTTATAATTCAAAACATTATAATAAATATAAAAAAAAACAATTTCCAAATGGTATATTTCTATACATGTATCTTTATACCCTTAAGACAGTCTGGAAGTTTGGTTAAAGGCATGGGCTTTGCACTAAGACATGGGCTTGAATCCCACTTCTGCCACTTGCTAATTCTGAGACAAATGTCCAAAAACCTCAGTTTATCCGTCCAGTTAGGGGGTGATAGCAGAGCTAGTTTGCAGGAGCAAGTGGTGTATGTGAGAATGTCTAACAGGCAGCCTGGCACCAACTCGTACTCAATATCGGGTAGGTCCAGGAATCACGTTATTTTTGTTTCTACTGAGCTCAAAACATCTCATAGGAAAAGGGATTTAAGTTATCCAAAACATTAAATAAGAATGCACAGATGGAAGTGGCAGGGAGAGAGCTTTCACTTCAATAAAAGGAAGACTTTTTAAACAGATATTCAACAACGCGCAGCAGGCTGCCTTGGGAGGGGGTGATTCCCCTGCCCCTGCAGGTGCGCCAGGAGAAGGTGGACAGGTGCCTGGGATGGATGTGGCTTGGAAATTAGGTAAGGAGACTGGGCCTGGTGGCCGTGCTGGTCACCCTCCAGTCTTCACATAGGAGAGCCTGTGACAGGAATGGTCATTTGGCAGAACCCTATGTAGTCACCCTAAACCTATACTATCCAGGGCGACTGTTTTATTTTCAAGTAAGGTTTTGTTTAATTTATTGTTCAGGTTAGTTTGCTTTTCTTGTCTTAATGGAATCAAAAGAATACTGTCCTCCAGCCATGTGGCTACCAGGCAGTAAGGCCAACTCTACCTGGCCTGGACCTGTCAGTATGTAGTTACAGGAAAGGCTTCTCCTCCTTGAAGACCGTTCCAACCAAAAGATGGTGTAAATTCCTTTTTTTTTTCCGAAATTTTATTATGAACCAAACTTTTAAAAGATTAAAACAATACTCTCATCTTTACCGGAACACAGCCAGAATTAACTAGAATAGTGAGCTTCCAGTAACTGGGGATGGACAAGTTCAGGCCAGCGGATGGCAGGAGGCATAAACCTCAGATGGGGTTTGTCACAGGAGGATTCGGACATCTTCACGGCCACAGCGGGCTGCTGGGTCCACCCTCCACACATTCCTTGGGCATCTGCCAAGACTTCCCTTTGTTTGTGCCATGATGTTACCCAGCTTTCCGCCTCTCATGAGTGTTCAGTCCTAATACCTCCTGAGAACAATTAAAATGTCCATGCCCTTTGACCCAGAAATCCTGTTCATTGGGAGTAACCTGAGGGACATCACTGCAAAGTGGAGAAGTTACGTGCATGGAGAAACTCACTGCAGTAGAACGGTCGGTGTCATGGCCACCTGCTTGAAGGAGTTTTAGGAAGCAATACAAAATAGTGTCTGTCAAAGGCACAAAACAAGGGGCCAGTTTTGCTAATTAATAACACTGAAGATTGGTCATTAATTCAGTTTCATTCTTGGTCACTGATTTACTCAGACACTCACTGATTCAACAAACCCTGTGCTCCAGGCAAAGCACCAAGGAGAGCATGTCAGTCTGGCCACTGGCCTTGGGCTGGTTGTCTTAGACACCAACCCCACCCCTTAACATACACAGGCACACACACACACAAACACACTTGCAATGCTGAATCCTGGGCAGGAAGACTAAAGGGACATTGCCTCTATATCCTAGTACCTCACAGGTTTGTGACCTGCCTCTGTCTCTAAACACAAAGCAGGTGAGTAGCTCACATTCTGATTTCTGCTTCTTTATCTACAAAATGGGAAAATTGCATTTTTCCCATCTTACCATCTTCCTTAATTTTGCAGGTGTTTTTATCAGCCAACCTGACATGTCTTCAATTCCTGAGTGGGGATTAGCCAAAACATCCTCAGGGACCTTTTCACCCTCCAAAATCCCTGGCGGCCTTTCTTATGTTCTGGTTCTCCTCGTAGGCCTGCATTTATAAAGATATCCCCTGGGAGGGGAAGATTTCCCAGCATCCCAAAAAAGGCCTTTGTTGAAATGACAATGCACTTTGTTCTCCCAGATGGGACTTTGAATCCTGACTTCTTGTATTCTCTCTACCTGTCCTCAGGTAAGTCACTCAAATTTTCTGATCTTTTGTTTCCTCATTTATAAAACTGAGACATGAATGGCATACATATAGTTCATGCCCGGCCCACAGGGGCCACACAACCCGTGTTAGCCTTTCATCAGCAAGCAGCAGGTCTGAAGGAAGAGAAGGAGACAAGAGGGGTCCAGCAGAGTTTTAAGGCCGAAACGAAGCGCTTAGAAAGCACAGGATCTCAAGCTGGGAAAAGACCTTACGTGACCTCTGTCTGGCCCAGAGTGGCCCTCCAGCAGCTCTGTGAAATGGCCACCAACCTCTGTCTGAATGCCTCTGGTACTGGGGGACCACCACCCAGTGAGTGGATCCCTGTGTCCGCACAGCAGGTCCCACCAGATTGGAATCCAGTGTCCAGTGCAACGGCCCTCGCTGGTCCTTAGATTTCTGCCATTTGGGGACCAAGAGCAGACCCACTGCCTCCTCTACCCCGCATTACAAAGGCCACCACAGCCATGCATCTTTCCTCTGCACCAGAGACTCTTCCCTACGGTACCGTTTTCTTTTCCACATGAGTCACGGCTTCTGTCCCCAGGACACCCTGGTTTCTCTTCTCCGAAAGCACTTCCTTACCGGCAACCCTCTAGAGCGACTCAGAGGGGGAGAGCCGGGATCACCCGGTCCAGAGCTGGCACACTCCTGCGTCTGAGGAGACCCTGCTGGTTCACGGACGACCGTGGGTGACCAGAGGGCACACACCTGGCTACAGTGGGCAGCTGCTCTGACAGCCTTACAGGGAGGGAGCCAAGTTCTCTCATTTCTCAAGAGAAGCCAGAGATTAAGGTTTGTATGTGAAACTTCCTGAACATTTTATGTTGGCAAGAAATTCAAACAAATGTGAAGCAGCCTATGAAGCATGAACACCGCCTGTGGGCTGATCTGCCTATGGGCCACTTACTTAACCATTTCATAGATGTGAAAACTTTTGAGACTGATGAAACTGAAGAAACCCCAGAAAAACCAGTTACAAACAAATTTCTGCTTTGAACATTAAGGCCCCATGGGCCCCCTATAGCCACTCCTGGGTCCCCTGGGAGGGAAGCCCTCGTCTCTTCCAGCCTCTTGCCCCACAGGAGAAGCCCAAAAACCAACAGCCCACTTTCCCGAGGCCACACGGATGGCCCCTGAACAGCAGGGCGATGAGGAAACTAGGATGGGGTGTGGGTGCTCCCTCCTCAGGACAGAAACAGAAGCTGCTAACATATGTTGCATGCCTACAATGTACCGGACACTTCCAATATTACCTTATCGTGTCTCATCTATCATCCTCAGGTGGCAGATGAGGAAACAGATTCTCTGGACATAGTCTCCTGATCACGGCAGCAAGACAAGGCAAGAGACAGGCCCTGAAGACCAGCCCTGCAGCAAACCTCCCACCCTTCGCCTGTCATATTGCACCAGTCAGGCAGCACGCACCTCTGACCACACAGAGACCTGGGCATTTAGAACTTTGCTGAACAGCTTAGTGAACCAAACCAGAAGGGGTCCCAAGATGTGGCCCAATGCCAGGTGGTCTCATAGGCAGATGTCTGGCTTGCAAGGATTTTGCCAGGTTTATGTCACCAGTGAGAATCCGAGGGAAGGCGGCATGACCTGTGCAGACAGGCACCGTCACAAGGTTCTAGAAGAGGACAAGCAATGGAATGGATCTGGGGAGGGGGGCCCAGCACAGAGCTCCAGGCACTGGCTGGAGGCGCGGCACCTTCTTCTGGGAAGCCTCACCAGCCTGTTCCTTGCAGTCTCTGAGTGGGAAGGGGGAGGCCCATTTTCCAATCAGGAGACTAATTCAAGCTGCGCCTTATAACCTGCTAACTGGTTAAATGAGAAACTGCAGCCAGCTACAGAGGATGGTATGCAGGCAAAGGACAAAAACCCTTCCCTGGGCTGGAGAGAGTTGAGAGAGGGATAATTAACTGCTCAGATAGGAAAGAGATCTAAATTTAGACCAAAAAGGCAAAGTTCCGGAAAATAAACCCCAGTCCCTGCAAAAACGAAGGAAAACAATTCTTTCCGCTTCCACGGTTTTCCTTCTCTCCCAACCCCCTCCCCGCCCTCCCCCAGTCACTGACTGGCTCTTACTCCAAATTTCTTCCCGAAAAGTTGAAAATGGTTGGAATATGTCAACAACTTTAAAAGTAGCAACTTGGAAGTGAGGCCGGGCATCTGCGAGCAGCCGCCGCCCAGCGCTCCTGCCTCCCGGGGGGGCTCAGCCAGATCGCCAGGGACGTTGGCGACGGCTTGGCTCCCCTGGACTCGAGGTTCAGGCAAAGCACAGACCGGTCCGCTCAGGGTCAGGGTCGCTCGCTGAAGACCTCCGGCTTCACGCGCCAGAAGGAAGAGGTCTGAGTTTGGAGAGGGCGCTCGCCCAGCCCCGTGCACCCACGGCTTCGGGGGTCACGGCCAGGGGAGACGGGTGTCAGCACGAAGCCCTGTGGCCCTCTGCAGCAGCAGCCGCGAAGAGAACCGGGTCTTACCTGGCGGGAGCCACGCAAAGGAAGCCCAGCGGGGTTCCGAGTCCTGGGTGGGATCCCCTGGAAGCCGCGTGTCCGGGAAGACGCCGGCCCAGGCAGCGCCCTCCCGAGGGGCACCTGCCAGCAGCCCCAGCCACCCTCCCCACAAAGCAAGCAAACTCAGTCTCTAGACAAGACCAGTGGTAAGTCTGGGGGCTTCCCCCAGGCCAGGAGTCCCAAGACAGAACTAGTTCTAAAACAAGTAACTTTATCAATGCAGTAAAAAGGGGAAGCTGGGAACTTAGCTTCTAGAAGAGGACAAGAGAACTTAAAACAGGTGTGGGAGAACAGAAAACTAGGGAAAAGGGAGAAAAGCAGCCCGGCACCCAGCCCAGCGGCTGCGCAAGAACAAAGCTGCGCGGCCCCCGGAGGCAAGTAGCCAGAGCGGTGGGCTTCCCCTGCGGCAGCAGGGGGCGGGGCCGAGGGCCGGGCAGGAGAGATGGGCTTCCCCTGGGGCAGCAGGGGGCGGGACCGCGGGGCCGGGGGCGGGGGCGGGGGCGGGTTCCGGGCTGGAGAGATGGGCTTCCCCTGGGGCAGCAGGGGGCGGGGCCGAGGGCCGGAGGCGGGGGAGCCCCGACGACCTGGGCTGGGGGCTGGAGGCTAGGGGGAGGGGGCGCAGCTGCTAGGAGCCGGGCCTGGGCGCAGGAACAGCGTCTGGTTCCAGGCAGTAAAGACGCCGCCCGAGGAAGCCCAGGACAGGGGCTGACAACTCCCCGTCCAATTATAGACTTCACCGGGTATTTTGGTCCCTCTTACAGCCGGGTCTGAAATAGCCCCCCACTAGGCAGCAGCTGCAGGCAAGTTTGGAAAGTTTGGAGGGACAGGGGTTGGGGGTGGGTGGCCTTGGTTTTTGTCCTGCACTGGGTGTCCCACTCCTGCCCCGCGCTTACCTGCCTCTTCCTACAGGTGGCCCTGTTTACTCATTCTCACTAGTACCAGGCAGGCGTGGGTGGATGTCTTTGTTTTCAGGTGAGGACTGTGAAGGCTCAGAGAGAGCCTTTGTCACCTGCCATAGTGTCCCAGCAACGCGGGTAGGTCTGATAAAAACACTTTTGCCTTCCTTTAAAAGGGCTTCCCATCCCAGAGAGCAGAGAAGGAACAGATGCTGGCCAGAGGGCTCTTGTGCTTTTTCTTTCTGACCTCTGTTCCTAAAAATGGCCCCGGCAGAGGTATTTTGAAGTAGATGAAAACATGGCTTAATCTGTTTGACTTCCCCCACCCCTACTCCCGGTCAGGCTCCTAAACTCTGGGGTGTCTTTATTCAGCTGCCTGCTGGTAGTATTTGATAAACAGTTTGGGGCTCATGTGTGACCCAAGAAGTTCTCAACCATCTGGCCCCGTGCTTCTCTGGACTTATTTTCCGGCCACCCCTGTACAATTCATTCCACTCGTGGTGTTTGAGCACCCTCTTGGTGCCGGGCAGTGTTGGGTGCCGGCTAACTTGAGCGGAGGAGGCGTCCTGGTGAGGACAGGTCCTGGCGTCCGATGGTGAGGGGCTGGGATGGCTGCCTTTACTATCAGAGTCATTGGCGGTGGGCAGGGACGTTGGGGAGAGTGATGGCACCTGCATGAGGAGGCTGTGTGGCCCACTCTGGCAGCAGCTGTGGCGTGCCCACGGTGTGCCAGGATGGCCCAGGTGTGGGGTAGAGCAGTGAGCCCAGGGGGTTGCTTCAGCACATCCTTGTGGGGGAGACAGATAGAAAACCACCTGGGGGTGGGCCACCACACTGAGTTACTGAGTTATCCTACCTGCAGGGGAGAACTCAAAGAAGGGAGATGAGTCAGAGAATAAATGAGGGTGCACACTCCAGGGTCGGTGCTGAAGAATGGGGGAAGAAGCCCCATGCCAAGCAGGGGTCCCTGGAGTTGGGCTTTCAGGGGCCTGGGAGTTTGCTCGGGCACTGGGGGCCTTTCAGCAGAGGGAGGGCCAGAGCACTGAACTGAGGACCCCTGCTTTGAGGCCTGGGGTTTGAGGCGGGCTGTGGCCAGTGCCCAGGTGATTGATGGGACCTGGGGGCACCTGCACAGAAGCCTAGACCCGGAGTCTGAAGTGCTTTGGAGGGGCAGGGGCATGGCCAATGTGGGGACTGATAGAACCCATGGCAGGTGGGGGGCTGGAGGCAGGGAGGAGAGTAGGGAGAACTCTCCAACGAGGTGCAGGGAGGTGCTAAGCTAGTCTTGAGCTATAAATCGGAGTATCATCAACCCACACTTGTGCCCACAGGTCAAATGAGGTCCTCAAAGAAGAGGGAGAATGGAAGGCATGTTCAGGTTCTAGCCACAGATGAGCACAATGTTGAATTTTCTGATTCAGTTAAACATTTGCTGAGAGCTTGCTGGGCCAGACACTGGGGAACACAAAGCCAGGTGGAACATAACCCAGGCACTGGAGGAAGGAGTTGTCTGGAGGCAGCATCGCCTGTGACAGCCACGGAAAAGTGTGTCCCCCATCGCTCCAGCCCCAGGCCTGCAGGCTTCCCAGCCCAAATTAGGGACCTCAACGGCCCAGAAAAATACCCCTGCAATAGCCCCTCCCCAGGGCTTTTCTGGGGCTCTCTAGAGGATAGGGACTTGGCTGCTAAAGGTCCAAATAGGTCCCCACAGTGCCTTTGAAGACCAAAGATGCTCTTTCTGACCCAGCGTACCATCACTTTACCAAGGTCAGAAGCCAGGAATCTGCCTGCTGCTCTGATTTCACTGTTGAGTCCCAGAAGGGCCTCAGCCAGCAGTCCAGAGCCCTGTTTTCATTTTCTATTGCTGCTGTAAAAAATCACCACACGTTCTTAAAACAACGTGAATTTACTGTCTTACTGTTCTAGAGGTCAGAAGTCCAAAATGAGTCTTAGAAGATTCTCAACAAGGTATCGGCAGGGCTGCTTCCTTCTGGAGGATCTAGGAGACAATCTGTCATTCCCTGCCTCTTCCGGCTTCTGGAGCTGGCTGCATTCCCTGCCTGTGGCCCCTTCCTGGAATACTCTGACTTCTTCTATCGTTATGTTTCCCACCATGGTGGTCCATCTCCCACTGCCTGCCTCTGTAAAAGCCCTGTGATTACACTGGGCCTGTTCAGAGAATCTGGGATGGTCTCCCATCCTACGATCATTAAGTACATAATGCCTGCACCGTCCGTTCTACTACCACATAAGAGAACCTCTCTAAGAGCCCAGGGATTAGGACAGGGGCCATCTTTCAGCCTCTGAGGCCCCAAAGCCTCACAACCTGTATGCAGCTCCTCCTGTCCTCAGGGCCTCCTTCTCCCCAGGCACACATGCCCCACAGCAATGGCTGTGCTCGTGCCCACTCGGTGCCAGGCGCTGGGGGGTGTGGCAGTGGTGACTGCTTGGGGCTCGTGAATCACCTACTGGGGGACAGTAATCCCACAAATAAACGTACCACATATACCCAGGTGGTGACGAGTCAGTGTTAAATAGGGTGAAGGTGCCAGCCACCTTGGGGAGGTCCTACTTCAGATAGAGTGGGGGTGTGTTCAGGGAGGGCCTCTTGGAGGAGGTGTCCTTTGAGTGGGGAAAGAAATTCAATAAGGGAAGAAGACATGGAGAGGACTGGGAAAGAGTGTGCCAGGAGGGTGGAACAGCACATGAAAAGAGCTTGGCATGTTTGAGAGACAGCTGCAGTGGGGTCCCCACAGCCTCCCTGTGGGGGCCACCCCCTGTGGTCTAATGCCAGGTCTGGCTCACGGGACAGAATTCTCCTCCCTCATTGGGATCTGCACTGTGTCCTCCTGGTTGTCCTGCAGTCTCCGCCTCCTGTAGGAGAAACCAGGATCCATGCTGTTCCCCGCGGTGCCTGCAGAGCAGTGACTTCCCCTGCAGCTCCCTTCACTCCTGGCCGCGCCCACACCCAGAGAAGAGACGGGGCCTGGGGTGTCTACTAGCCCCCTCCTCCCTGCTGCTCTTGCAGACCAGATCTCTGATGACAGTGGGTCGGTGTGTCTGCGGCGTCACTCAGCCTCAGAGGAGGGTTGCTCGGATTCACTTTGTGCTTCTCTCTCTGCCATGAGACACCTCGAGGTTGGAGGCAGTGAGCAGAGGGTTCTGGAAAGACAATTCCGGAAAGCTCTCTGTCTCCCTTCCTTCCCCTTCTGGACTGTTGCTCTGCCAGGATGACAAATTGTTCAAATTTCTAAGATGTATTAAACAGAAATAGAAAATATGGACATAGATCATTAAATAAATAACTGGATGGGAATGCATTATACGAAGAGTTACAGTGTCCCCACGGGACCTAGCGTCTCCCTTCTACCACTGACCGATTCTGTCCCTGGGATAATTAGTGCCATAGGTAAATACATGGATGACTTCCAGGTGATCGCCAGCACAGTCCTCTGCAATGTGTGGAGGTGGAGATCTGTCTTCTCTATCATGGTGTCTGCTCAGGGAGGGTTTCACAAAGCTGCAATCAGGTGCTGTGCACTGCATTTCCTTCTGAAGTTTCTGGGAAAGAATCTGCCGCTGAGTTCATTGGGCTGTGGGTGGACTTTATTCGTTCTCTGCAGCTTAGCAGAGACCCTGTTTTCTCACTCCCTGTCAGCATCAAGGACAGTCTCAGCTTCCCAAGGTCCGTTTCTCGGCCAGCGACTCACAAGTAGCTGTTTGCTTCTTCCTTGCCCAGGACGGCTGGAGGATGGCTCTCTCATGTCTTTTTCTGCCTTCTGCCACCAGCCAGAGAAAGTTTTCCAATTTCGGGGACTCACCCAGATAACCTTCCTTTACTAAGGTCAGGCAGGCCACGTGACATAATCACAGGCGTGATATCTCATCACACTCTGACCTTCTGGGGATGATGTAGGGACATTTTCCAGAGGATTGTATTCTGACCTACTATGCCCTTTCTTCAAAATTCTGCACTTAATTGAAATTTGTAACTTTACTTCTTTAAATAAAACAACGTACTTCCTGAATTCCTCCTTGACTTCAATCTCTATAAGGGCAGTATGTACGTCTTGTTTGCTGCTCTATCCCCACATCTAGCATGGGCTTGGTGCATAAGAGACACCGACGATACTTGTGAAACTTACAGATAAGGGAGTGAAAGAATGAATGAATGGTGGGTGAAACTCCACTTGAAATGACCCACACAGGGCCAGCCTGCAGGCTGTAAATCAGATACGATCAACATGTCTAAGATGCACAAGACAGAGAGATCTAAAAAAATGAAAGTCCCAGAAAAGTGTCGGAGCCGATTGACGTGGTTGGAAGGACGCGGTGGGGTGTGTGGAATGGATGATCTCAGGGAGATTCTCATCAGCCTCCCCCTCCCCCCGCCCCAGCTATTCTCCCACCAGCCACCAGAGAGATCCTTGGGGAGTAAACTCAATCTCTTCCCCTCTGCTGGAAACCCTCCTGTGACTCCCCCAAGGCTTAGAACCAAACCCCAAACCCCAGGCCCCTGCTCCTCACCTCTGCCCAGAGCCCCACCCACCTCCCCTCCTATCAGGGCAGAGCTCCAGCCCCAGTGGTCTCCTGCCCTTCCTCAAACCTGGGCTCCACTTCCTGCTCGGGACTTCCCAGTGGCTGTGCCTCCACCAGAGCTATCCTCAGCTGTCATGACCTCCTCCTCCGCCGAGGGCTCGGACGCGAGGCCCCCTCCTCGGTGAGGCCTTCACAACCACCCCATCTACGTTCATTGCAGCATTACCTATAATACCCAAGATACTGAAACAACAGTCTTCATCTCGGTTGATGGATGAACGGATAAAGAAGATGTGCGCTATGCACACACAATGGAATATTATTCAGTCTTAAAAAAAGAAGGAACTCTTGCCGTCTGTGACATGGATGAATCCTGAGGACATTATGCTGAGTGAAATAAGCCAGTTACAGATGGACAAATACTGTAAGATTCCACTTATTTGAGGTCCCACAGTAACCAAATTCATGGAAGGAGAGTGTAGAGTGGTGGTTGCCATGACCTGGGAGAGGGAGAAATGGGGAGCTCCTGCTCAGTGGGTATGAAGTTTCATTTATGCAAGGTGAGTGAGTTCTAGAGGTCCACTGCGTTTCAGTGTGCTTACAATACACAATACAGTATTATACACTTAAAAATTTGTTAAGAGGGTAACACATCTCATGTTATCTGTCCTTATGACAATAACATAAAATAAAATGTAAACCAGCCTCTCTCTGCTCCCTACTGGGTTCTGTGGTTCTCCACGGCCCCCTAGTGCTTGACAGAGCGTTATATATGCACGTTAGCTCTTCGTCTCTCCAGCCAGAAGCAGGATCCAGGAGGACAGGCCGTTCTGTCACTGCTGCATCCCCAGTGCCTAGCTCAGCACCTGGCCCACAGCAGGGAAGCGCTGGTTGCATGGTTAACATATCACTGACCTGAAGCTTCTTCCTGAGGCTCCCTAACTTCTCCACGAGTGAGCAAAGTAATAGTGGAAATAGCAGCCATAGCAATAATCACGTCAATACCCATGGCTACCGGGAGCCCTTGTGTGCTAGACACACTGGCCGACCCTCGTGTGTCTATTTCTGATGTGCTGGACTCCTGGCGGGGTGACTATAATCCTGGCTTTGCCAATTCAGAAACAGGCTGGGACTTGTTAAAGGAACTTGCCAGAGTCCTTCATTCGCCTGACATGAAATCTAGGTCTGTCTTCTAGAAACCTGCATTTTCCTCCATATCCTGGCCTGAAAAATGACTTTAAAAGCTTCCTTTTAGCACTAGGATTCTCTGATTTCTGAAAATTAATTTAAATTGTCTGTGGAGAGAGCAAATCCTGGTTTCCTGGCAATTCGGAATCGCCTTCCTCCTGGGCCTGGCCTCATGTTCCATTCAGAGTAACTCAGCCCGAGAGACCATGTCACCAGCGGATGGCGTGACCCTGCCAAAGTCGTTTCGTAATTCCAGGTCAGTTTCTTGCCCTGTGCACAAACCCCATGCCCAGAGATGGGGTTTAGAATCAGTTACATCAATATCTACGACTTCTGCCCTCCGAAGACCCCTGGGCCCTGGGGCGGTGTGACTGCCCGCGTCCCCGGGAGCTTCCGCGCCTGCAGCGTGTTCCTGCTGCCTGGTGGGGAGGAGGAGCCTCAGATGTTACTCTGCGCCATGCCAGAGCCAGTGAAAGGCTGGGCCGCCACTGGATTTTGTAATCAATTAAATGGTGTGCGGTGATCAAAGACAACTGGAAGCAACATCAGTAAACATGACAGCTGCCTCCCCATCGGCCCTCACTGCCGTTTGCCTCTGCAGTTTCTTCTTTACTTACATCATTAGTGGCTCAGAGAGGATCAATGGCTATTCCTCCTGGAGAAGCACTGTTTTTGTAAAAAGCCTCTGAGAACCAAAGATCTAACCATGAGGAATTATCTCCCCACCCCTGACCCTCCTTTGAGCTTCTCTGCTGTTTGTCTGTGGAGCTCGTTTTCCAGTGGTCCCAGAATTCATCTGGCCTTCAGAACCACCTGGGAATGTAAGAGTCAAAGTCCCCAGCTGCCACAACCCCAGTACAGAAGGTCCGATTCACTTAATCCTCACGATGGCCTTGAGGGACATGAGAAACCAGCGGCTCAGAGAGGTGAAGCCACGAGTTCCCATAGCTGGAGCGGCAGGTCCAGATTTGGAAACTGGATGTGGGTCCACCTACGTGGAGGAAGAGGCTTCACTTAAAAAAAAAAACCTGCAAGACACATACTGGAGGTGAGGCCCAATGTTGTCACCAGAAGGGCTGGTAAGACCGAGTCAGCTTTAGGACCCCTTGGCACTCAGCCCCTCTGGTCTCAGGTCAGGAGCAGCCTCGCTCCCTGGGCTGAGCTGAGGTTCCATATGGAGGCGGGGGGCCAGGAGGAGGGCTGCAGGGCCTGGAGCCAGGCCAGCTGGACATGACAGTGGGCCCTTGCTAACTGTCCTGACCCTACCCAGAGCAGCAGGCTGGTCAGATGAGGACATAGGAGAGGCAGACTTTTAAGGAGTGATGGAGCAAATTTGGTTAAGCTTAGAACAATGGAAATGCTTCCAGTCTGGGAGAAAAAGATCTTTCTAAATAAAGGTCACCTGCACTGCTCCCAAACTCAGGCCATTCAGAGCATGTCTTAGGCCTGCTGCCCGCTCAGCCCCCACTCTCCTGCCCCCAAAGCCCTGCCCGGCCCCACCCAGCTCTCTCTACCCGCAGTCCAGTCCCCTCTGCAACACAAATACCTTTCTTACACGCTGATCCAAGATGCACTCAGCAGGTCAACCTTGGAAATGACCTCCAGATTTCCAGCTAGTAAGGAGGATGAAGCCGAAGCCAGGGGGAGGAGCCGTGGGAAAGTGGACATTGTCTTCCACGCTCAAGGCAAGACTTGCCCTCCTCTTTTCTCCATACGTAAAGGTACCCTTCTTTATCCAGGTACAATGCTGTGAATAAGGCCCGGACTCCAGGCTGGGATTCCAGGCTGGGTGGGACATTCATGCATCGTATCAGCCATAATGAGGGGTTTTCGGTGGACTCCAGGCCTCACAGCATGGGGGTTCATATGGCTAAAGGCACTACTTTGCTGGGAGGGGGCAGAGGTTTCTGGGACTTCCTCAGAAAACAGTTGAACAGACAGCCTCTGCCCTGGGAACAGGCCCTTGGAGAATGCCAGCTTGGCTGGGGTCCTGGACCCACGGCAGCTTGTGATCTCTGCAGAGCCTGGGCAGGGCCTGCGTGGGGCCAACTGCCAAGGCCGGATGAAGCAGGAGGGCTGAGCAACATTCCCACTTCCATACAACTCACTGCTCTGGCCTCAGTTTCCACAACTGAAAATTGAGAGAATAAATTCCTCCTGACTCCCTTTCAACTTTAAAATATTCTGTTCAGGACTGGCTAGATAATCTGCAGCATCTGGAGGCAAACAGAAACACAGGGGGCCTCATAAAAAAAAAGCAGGAATAAGTGCTGTCAAAGGTACTGGAATATGAAGTTCTTTTATTTCTTCCATGATGTCTCTCTTGAGTTTTCATTGTGGTTTTTTATTTGCTATTTAATGCCATTCTAAGTAAAGGAAAGTGAAATTTTACATCACTAGCCTGAATTTCACCAGCCATTTTTATACTGTGCCATGCCAGTTTTAAATGCAAATGTAAGAGCATTTAACTCTTATGTGAAATTACCTAAATGACACGATTCGTATTTTGTAGCTTGTTGCATGCATATGTATTTTGATCTTACCAGAGAATGGAGATGCTGTGCTAAAGTAACCCAACGGTTTTTATCTCACACGTTGATGTGCACACGTTTCACACGCCTCTCCCTTCTACTTACTGATGACAAAGCAGTTGGGAAGGGAAAGGACCTATGGTTTTCCCCGCCCACTCCTGGTCTTCCAGTTTGTCATTCCTGGCCTAAGTGGTGGATTCAAACAGGGGTTAACGGGAACAAGGAAAGCGGTGAGAGAGCCCTTGCTTGTTCCTGTTGCTCGGAGTGCCAGTACCTTCCTTTGTGCTTGAAGCAGGTTTGAGGCTCCCCTTCCCCAGCACATGGGTGCACCTGTGCACCTGGAGTCTCACGGAACACCCAGGGGCTCTGGTCTGCTCAGAGCATGGAAGGGACTGTGCAGACGGGCAACAGGGGGTGCATGGTGCCCATTATCTTCTGTGTTCACTTGTGCTCCATTGTCCCATCAGACTTCACTTACAAAACACAAGTTCAAAAACAAAATTGCTAAAAATTTCAAGATGGTGACAGCAGAGCCAAACCAAGTATGAGGCTGTGTTAATCAGGGTTCTCCAGAGAAATAGAGCCAATAAAATTATCTATCGAATATCCATCTATCTACCTACTGTCATTAATCTATCTACCTAATCTATCTAATCTGTCATCTACCTACCTACCTATCTAATCTATCTATCTGTCTATCATCATCATCTGTCTATCTGTCTATCTATCTAGCAAAGAACTAGCTCTCCAATTATGGAGGCTGAAAGTCACATAAGCAGCTGTCTAAAAGTTGGGGTGAAGCCAGGACACCTGGTGGTGGGGTTCCAGTCCAAGGGCAGATGACTAATGGTCTAGCTCCACGAGTCAGGCAGTGAGGGAATTCTCCCTTCCTCCAGTCTTTTGTTCTATTCAGCCTTCAGCGGATTGGATGGTGCCCACTCACACTGGAGAGGCCAGTCTTAGTCCACCAGCTGAAATGACACACCCTGAATGATGTTCAGCCAGAAACCTGGGCATTTCGTGGCTGTGGGGTTGATGCATACCACTAACCGTCATGGAGGTTTGCAGCTGCACGGTGGGCTGGAGCATAGCACGACAAGGGGCAGTGTTCCCACCACCCTGCCAGGGCTGATTCCCAAGGAGAGTGGGCCCTCCGGTGGCTGCAGGGGTAGTGGCCCTTCTCAGGCCTGTGGCCCCTTCTGAACCGGCCTGGGGCCCAGCTGCCTGGGAGCATGTGTGGTCTTCATCACCAAGACTAATGTATTATTAGCAGAGGCAGGGAAGGAACATCCAATTGCAGTGGACTGGCTGGGGGGGAGGGCGGGCAATTTGCTCTATTTGGAAGACCCAGACATACTTCCACCCAAAGCCCTTGGAGTGGGCTCTTCCCAGAGCCCCCACCTCCGCTCAGGGTCACCTTGCCCTTGTCCCTTGCTCATGCGGAGGTCCTGCTCTTTTGCACTCTGGGCTCCAGGTTCTGATGCTAATGAGTGAGTCGTGCAGAGGCTCAGGGCTCATCCTGGCTCTGGACAGCAGATCTGGTGAATGGCCTATGACTGACTCACTCCCTTTTGCCTGAGTGTGAAGCATATATTCCTGATGAGGGACCCACAGTCTCAGTAAGATGATGCCCTTCAGAGCTGGTGGTTACTCTCTTTCTGAGCGTTCACCCCATGACCTGGTCTCTGTGGCATCGGGGACTCTGAGTATCTGCTTACACCTGCCCCTTTCAGGAAGTTTCTGCTCATGGTTTATGCTGAGGGTGGGGTACCCACCACAACCACCACCCCAACCACAGCCAGTTGGCCAGTTTGGACACCTGGACTGGGTATGGCTAGTCCTGGGATGCCAGCAACATCTGGTCATGCAGCTGACATCATAGATAGCCAGCCAATTAGTTTCTGTCTGTCAGGAACCCAGCAGGAACTCTGCAGTGGGCTGCACCTTCTGCTGGACGACTGTAGATGAGTGGCTTGCACACTCTGAGCCTCACTTTCCTTCTCTGCTGTACAGTGGGACACGGGTGCTACCACATGGCGCCACTGTGAGAATCGCATGCACAAGTGGCTGGACCTCTCTGAGCCTCAGTTTCCTCATCTGGAAAACGTTCACTGTTGTTATGAGGATTAAATTAAATTAAGTGATACAGGTAAAATATCTATTGCACAATGCAGCCCATATTTTATTTTTTTAAAGTTTATTTTGATATCATTAATCTACAATTACATGTGCAATATTACGGTTATTAAACTACCCCTTCATCAGGTCCCCCCCACCAACCCCATTACAGTCACTGTCCATCAGCGTAGTGAGATGCTATAGAGTCACTACTTGTCTTCTCTGAGTTGTACAGCCCTCCTCGTGCCCCCCCAACATTACATCTGCTAATCGTAATGCCCCTTTTTCCCCCTTGTCCCTCCCTTCCCACCCATCCTCCCCAGTCCCTTTCCCTTTGGTAACTATTAGTCCGTTCTTGGGTTCTGTGAGTCTGCTGCTGTTTTGTTCCTTCAGTTTTTTTTTCTTTGTTCTTATACTCCACATATGAGTGAAATCATTTGATACTTGTCTTTTTCTGCTTGGCTTATTTCACTGAGCATAATACCCTCTAGCTCCATCCATATTGTTGCAAATGGTAGGATTTGTTTTCTTCTTATGGCTGAATAATGTTCCATTGTGTATATGTACCACATCTTCTTTATCCATTCATCTACTGATGGACACTTAGGTTGCTTCCATTTCTTGGCTATTGTAAATAGTGCAATGCAGCCCATATTTTAATAATTATAAATAAGGACATTTCCCAGGTGGGGAACAGCAAGGGCTTATGGGCTGTATACTTGGAGTCAGCCAGGGCAGAGGCATGGTTCCAAAGGTTTGGCTTGGAGCAGGATCAGAGACTTGTTGGAGTTCAAGGTGCACCCAGCTTGCAGGATCCCAGCCTGGCCTCCAGGCCTAGGCAGGAGCAGATGCAGGGCTTTTTAGCAACTAACCAAGGATGATAATTTAATCTGTAGATGTGTTTGTGTGTAATTTTTATAATATGTATCTAGATTAGATAATGTAGGATGTTCGATATAGAAGAAAATGAGTGCTGAATTAATATCACAAACATATCTTGTTTATATTCACACATGACACACATGTATGTATTCATGTGTATATTCACATTCAAAGATGCTTATGTATATTTGCATGTATACAGTTAACCCTTGAACAACGTGGAAGTTAAGGAGGGGCGCAGCCCCCACAGAGTCAGAAGTGTGCATGCAACATTTGACTCACCAGAAACTTAACTAATAGCCTATTGTTGACCAGAAGCCTTACCAATACCATAAACAGTTGATTAACAAATTTTTGTATATGTATTACACACTGTCTTCTTACAAGTGAGTGAAAGAAAGTTTTTTTTCAAATTGTTGCAAATCTCCAAAAAATTTCCAATGTATTTATTGAAGAAATTCCACATATAAATGGGCCCCAGGGTTCAAATCCATGTTGTTCAAGAGCCAACACATATATATTCAGCAAATAATTTTGACCTGTGACTGACATATATAGCATCATCTATGCACACAAATGCACTATATCATATGAGGACCTTCCCTCTTCTTCTTCCCTAAAATATGATCGAAAGAGCAATGGATAGAGAATCAAAAGACCAGACTTACAATCTTGATCTTCTGCTTCTACCTGCTTGACCTTCAGGCAGGTTCATTAAATCCTCTTAGCTTCAGTTTGCTCCCCTGCAACAGTGGAATAATAGTCCTTTCCTGGGTGAAGTGTGAGGGATATTAGAGGATGTTAGAGAAGGGGTGACTGGGCCAGCACGCAGTGCAGAACAGGCATTGAATCACTTCGTCAGTAGGTATCGGGTCCCAGCTATGAGCCTGCTGGGCCCAGATACAGAGAGAAAATGTCTCAGTCCTCAAGGGTTTCACTGTCTCTTGGGGAAACACGTGAAAATAGACACTACAATACAGCACAGTGTGTGCCAGGACAGGGCAGGGCAGGGGCTGTGGGACCTCAGAGGAGGGGGCAGATAACCAAGGGCCAGGGAGTTCTTCACAGAAAACAATGCAAAATGATATTCACCCAGACAAGGGCAGGAACTGGCTCCAAGAGTAAGGATGGCCAGAGAGTGACCCAGATAGGGCACGCTGCTGGCAGGACCCTAGGAGGGCATGGGGGGCGTGCTCTGGGGGGGGGGCAGGGGTGTGGGGGTGTGGGGACTTGTTGCACTGAATATCTGGGATTGTTGTCTTACAGACTACAGATAGGATTCCAATTTCCAGGACTAGCTCTGCTGTGAACTTTCTATGTTTCTATAGGGAGTGGGAAGCCTCTCCAGGCCTTGGTCTTCCTTATTTTTAAAATGAACAGACTGGTTAAAACCAGCTTCAAGGCCCTAGTTGGCCTTTGAGGGCATGTGACCACAACTTTGATAACGTCACATGAGGAGGCTCTGACTTGGGGCCTGGACTCCTGACAGCACCCTTTCAATGTCACTTCACCAAGACTCCCTTCATCATTATCATGACAGTTCTCTCCCCTTCTCACTCCATAGGAAGTGCGCATCAAATCGGATTTCAAGCCCTTAAGATAACCAATTCGTTGAACCAGCATGGAAGGGTGATTCAGCAGCATATATAAATCTGAAGCTCTGACATCTCTCAATAACTTCATCTTGCACTAAACCCCTAGTGATGTGGTTTCAGCGTGTACACAACACCTACTGTGTGCTGGTGCTCTGCAAGCACTGCAGGAGCATGGTGAAGGGGTGCAGCGCTCCATTCAGAAGAGACCAAGAAAGACCTGATCGTTAAGATATAGCATGTCGAGATATTGTTAAATGAAGCATCAGATGATATGAAAATGCACTGGAGGTGCTCTTTATGCTGAGAAAAGCTTCCTTGAGACATTTTATCCTCAAGTTATAAGGGTGGGTGGGTTGTAGGACATGGACATGTCAGACAGAGGGATGGCACATGGCAGGGGTGGCAGCAGTCCATGATGGCAGTGACAGCTCTGGCTAACTGGGTACTTTCTCTGTCACACAGTGGCTAGGCAGGAGAGCAGAGAGAAATCCCTTGAGTGACACTAAGCCTTCCTAGAGTGCATTGCAGAGATCCTCTGAAGGTTGAGGGGGAGAATTTTTAAGTGTAATATTTTTAAAGCATTGAAAGAAAAAAAACAACTGCCAACTGAGATCACCATATTTACAAAAAATAGTCTTTATGAATAGAAGCAAAACAAAGACATTTTCAAACAGGTAAACACAAAAAAGTCACATCCAGCGCTTTTCACCAGAAGAAATACTAAAAGAAGCTCTTTAGCCTGAAGGTAGGAGGTTATTATCCAAAATATATAAAGAATTCATACTATGCAATAGCAAAAAAACAAATAATCCAATTAAAAATGGACACAAGATCTGAACAGACATTTTTCCACAGAAGACACACAGAAGGCCAACAGGCACATGAGAAGAGGCTCCACATCGCTGCTCATCGGGGAAATGCCAATCAAAACCTCACAGAATGGCTGTCATCAAAAGGACAAGAGGTAACAAGGGCGGGGAGGATGCAGCGGAAAGGGAGCCCTCGGGCGCTGTCAGTGGGAATGCAAATCGCTGCAGCGCTGTGGAAGACACTATGGAGTATCCTCAGAACACTGAACAGAGGACCACCATATCATCCAGTAATTCCACTTCTGGGAATACATCCAAAAGAAATGAAAACACTAAGTCAAAAAGATATCTGCACCCCCATGTTCCCTGCAGCATTATTTACAATAGCCACGACACAGAAACCACCCCAGTGCCCACTGGTAGATGTGGATAAAGAAGATGTGGTACACATGCACAATGGAATATTTGCCCATGAAAAATGAGGAAATCTTGTCACTTGCAACAACATGGATAGACCTTGAGGGCATTATGCTAAGTGAAAAAAGTCAGAGAAAGACAAATACTTTATGATCTCACTTATATGTAGAATCTAAAAAAACACAAAACTCATGGAAAAAGAGATCAGACGTGGTAACCAGGGTCGTGCAGTTATAGGATGAATCAGTACTAGGCATGCAGTGTGCATGATGGCTGCTCACACTGCTGTATGACATCTAGGAAGGTTGTTAAGAGAATTAACCCTAAGATTCTCATCATAAGGAGAACTGTTTCTCCTTTTTTAAAACTTTTCTTTCTTTTCTTTTTACTGTAAATATATGAGAAGATGGATGAGGAAATAATTTCACAATATATGTAAATCAAACCATGCCACGTGCCTTAAACTTACACAGTGATATATGTCAATTATTTCTCCATAAAACTGGGAGTGGGAGATTAAATATAGAGCTACCACATGACCCACAATTCCAGTTCTGGGTATGTATTCAAAGAAAATGAACCCTAGCCCAAAAAGGTATTTGTACCCCTATGTTTACTGCAGCATTATTTACAATAGCCAAACTATAGGAACCACCTAAGTACCCATCAATGATGAATGGATAAGAAGTTGTGGTGTATATATATATACACCATGGAATTTTGTTCAGATATATAAAAAAGTAAAGTCTTGTCATTTGCAACAACATAGATAGACTGTGAGGGTGTTATGCTAAGTGAAAAAAGTCAGACAGAAAAAGACGAATACCCTATGATCTCACTTATATGTGGAATCTTAAAATAAAAACAAACCAGAAATCAAGCCTATCGATAGGAACACCAGGTGGTTGCCCGCGGCAGGGATAGGGAACTGGTGAAATGTGTCAAGGGGGCCAAAAGTTATAAGCTTCCAGTTATAGAATAAGTAAGTCATGCAGGTGTAATGTACAGCATGGTGACAAAGTTTTAAAAAAAGGAAATACTAATAGAAATTCTTCAGCTTGAAGGTAAATAATGCGAGAAGGAAGCTCAGATCTACAAGTAGGAATAAACAAAATAAGAAAGGCATATATGTGGATAAATATAAAGTATCTATTTATCATTATTATGTTATTATTATCTATCTTTGTATGTGTAGGTGCATGTACATTCACACACACACAGACACCCTTACAGATGCTCATGAAAAGGCAACTGGCTGGTAAAAGCAAAAGCAATAGCCATGTATCAAGGGTTTCAAGTATCATGGGTTAGAAATAAAATAAAAACAATGTGACAGGAAGAACACAAAGGGTGACAGGTATTAGAAATGGGAGCATACTCTTACAAAGCTCTTACATTATTCGAAAAGTGGTGCGGTGTTAGCTGAAGGTATACTGTGATGTGATATAGATGTGTATTTGTGTATTTTAATCTCTAGAGCAACCACTACAAAATACACAAAGAAATAGCATTAAGAAGGCAATACAAAGTAAATTAGATTTTTTAAAAATAGGAAGTTCTTGCTGCAGGGTTTATTAAAGGGAGAAACAAAATTCCCTCCTGGGATATTCTTACCTGTTTATCCAAGATTCTTACTATGTCTTGATCCCTTGGTCTGACAGCTTTTTTTTTTCCTTATGGGCATTTGATAAAAAGCTTTGTAACTCTTTACTTAATACTGCCTTTTTTTTAAAGCTATGCTTTATTTATACACAGTAATATTCACTCTTTTGGGTGGTCACTTTGTTTAACAGGTGCACATTAGTCATGTACCCATCACTATAATCAAAACTCAGAACATTTCTATCACCCCCTAAAATTACCCCCTGTTGTCCCTTTATTGTCACTCTCTCCCCCTCCCTCTCCTAGTCTCTGGCAGCCACTATTATGCTTCTGTTCTTATGGTTTTGCCTTTTCCTGCACTGGACTTTAAATGTGTATAAGAGACAGCAGTGGCAGAGTTAACTTTGTATTTTATGCTTTTACGAATGTGTCATCATCCATCCTGATAAATGATAGATAGTCCATGGTATCTGTAGATATAGATACATGTGCTTTGCAATGCATATGTGAGCCTTTTCTGTTATATGAGCTCCCTAGCATAAATTAATAAAGTTAACCAAGCTTGAATAAAAGTTGATATAGGAGATAAAGTAGATTTACATGAAAAAAGGCAGGAAAACAGAAGAGGATCAAAGAACATGTGGTATGAAGAGAAAACAAATTCCAAGATGATAAACTTTAACTCAGTCTTATCAACAATCACATTAAATGTAAATGGTTTAAATGACCCAAGAATAAGACAATAGTCCAAATAAGACCCAACTACATAAAGTACCATTCTACTTGCTTTCTGTAATGTGCATAATTTAAATTCAGAAACATGGGAAGGAGTTCGAAAACAAAAGGTGGGTGAGACATGTCATGCAGACAGCCTAAGAAGGCCGTTGTTATCAGATGAACGTTGGAAAAAGTGGTTAGTTGGAGACAGAGACATTTTATAAGGATAAGAGTGTCAGTTTATCAAGAATACACAATGCAATATTTGTATGCATTTAAGAACAGAGTTTCATAAAATAAATGGAACTAAAGGGAAGAGACAAATTCACAGTAATCGTTGGAAATTTTAGTGCCTCTGCCTGAGTAATCAATAAAAGAAGAAGACAAAAATCAGTAAAGATATAGAATATTGGAAGAATTTATCTCAGGCCTTCTCAAATCAACAATATTAACATTTTTAGTTGGAGAATTCTTTCCTGGGGGTGGGAGAGTTTCTATGTATTATAGGATGTCAGCACCAGGAGATGTCACAGCGCCCACCCCAGCTGTGATAACCAAGATGTTTACAGATATTGTCAACTGTCCCAGGGGTTGCAAATCGCCCTCAGTTGAGAATCAACACAGAACACACGCTGGGGCATGAGACAAGTCTACATAAATTTTTCAAGTACCAAACACATGCACAGTATGTTCTCTGAGCAAAATGGAATTTAGTTAGAAAACTACAATAAGATTAAAATATCTGGAAAACCCCCAAATATTTGTAAGTTAGGCAATGCTTTTCTAAACAGCCCATGGTCAAAAAAGAAAAGAAAAACATCACAATGGAAACTAGAAAACCTTTCATACCGAGTGTAAAGGAAGACAACGCAGTGGGATGCGGGTTAGGGAGTACTTAGAGAAAACTTCCAGGTTTCATGCAAATATTAGAGGAAATTATAAAATCAATGACATACCATGTCAAGAAGCTCAAAAACTTAGAGCAAATTGAATACCAAGTAATTTTTTAAAAATGAAGTGAAAATAAGAGCAAACATCAGCAAGCCAGAAAGAGGACCGTGGCTGGCAGCCTGTCTCTCTGTTTCTGTGTCTGTCTCTCTCTCTTTCCATCTCTGTCTCTGTGTCCCTGTCTCTCTTTGTCTTTCTGTCTCTGTCTCTCTCACTTTGTCTCTCTTTTTCTGTCTTTCTGTCTCTCTCTGTCCTTCTGTCTCGGGCTCCCTCTCTCTCTGACCCCCACTGGAGTGGAAAGCCAAATGACAGAACGTCAGCTAGCTGAATTTCCTTCCCAGGGGCCCCCACCCACCCTCACTCACCGCAGGCGTGTTCCCTCAGCTTCAGGAGGCCAGGGGCTTAGGCAGGCAGATGTCCAGTGGGATGGGCGCAGCCTTCACCAAACACTCCCCAACGCCCTGGCCCTCTGACATCTCCCCTGGGCCCCTGCCCTGGGCCCTCCTCACTTCTTTGGCCAAAAGGTTTCTCAGCATCTCTGATCCTACGGCCCCCGAGCCTGGGCTCACGCTGATGGGCCCTGGCTGGGCTGCCCTGGGCGAGGCCTGCTCACCTTGCCCACAGACCACAGCAGCCAGGCTTGCCCAGCTCCCACACACACCTGGCTCTCCACGGACTCCTGCTCTGCAGAGCTGGACGCAGACCCGCACACGGAGCCTCACCTGGAGCGCCACATGCATGTCACACAGCCTCAGGTCAAGGCTTGCTGTCACCCTTGGGGCCAGGATCAGAAACAACTGCCTTCTCAGAAAGGGAAGGCAAAGGCTTGTGGCTGATGGGAAAGGCCTTTTATGAAAACACTGCGCTGGGAGGGGCAGGCGGGCAGAGGAAAAGAAAGGCAAGGTGGCCTGCCTCTCCCACCCCTGCCGGCGCAGCAGGAGCCCCAGGCAGTTCCCTAGGGCAGGGGAAAGAACCGGTGCCTGCGGTCCGAGGCCGAGGCCTTCAAGATCATCTGCTTGTTGTTTTTATTATTGCTACTGCCCTTGTGGTATTAAAAAACAAGCTGAATTAATCTAAATATCCTGCAGTTTCACTTTGCAACCACGTACCAGCTTCTCCTGACAATGCAGTCTGGGAGGCCACACTGAGCCTGGGGCTGGGGTGTCCCGAAGGGCGAGCGTTACCACTTGCCGTAGCGCCACTGCCCTCACCTCCCTGTCCCCAGGCTGGCATTCTGGACATGGCTCCTTCCTCAGCTTAAACACCTGCCTGGCCTGTTTGTACATTTGCATTTACAACCTCTGCTTTAATACATCCCTGACTTAGCTGAAGGAGACAAGGCCCTGGCGGGGAGTGAGGAGCGACCTCCTACGTCAGCACCTGAGCAGGAGCTCATGCAGCCACAGGCAGAGAACTAAGCTGATAGTGTGTCCCTCAAGGCCCGGCTCCCATTCCATATTCAGCCCCAGAAACCACTGGGCTAGCACTGCCTCTCTCCCTAAGTTCCGGACCACCCACTGTCTTTCCACTCCTGCAGTTAACAACTCACCCACTACCCGTGATCATTCTGCAGCTATCGATTGATGTCTAATATTTGCTAGATTCTAATAGGTCCCAGGAGGGATTAAAAATGGGAATCACACATAGTCCTGCCATTTCACATGCTGATTGGATGAGGAAATCCTCAGAAAGTTCTCAAATCCCTCCCCTGCTTGGCAGGTGTGGTGGGAAGCTGAGGAAGCCAAGGAAACAGGGTTTCTGTTAAGGCTTCAGGAATGTAAAGGAATCATAAGGTGCTTGGGTGCTTGGGATTGAAACAATGTAACAGTGTATTCCCCCGCCTACCGAGATGCAGTGGTATGGAACAGCTTGTTGATCATAGTTATGCAAGCCCATTAGTTTATAATACGGTATCCGAGTAACCTTTACAAAAATGGATTAAAATATAACTAGCATCCTGAATACATGTATAGTGACCTAAGAGCTCCTACTGCAACAGTATCGGTGCTGACTCCTCCCTATAGCTTTGTAGTAAATGTATAAAATATAAAAGGCATGGCCCTGCTATACGTGGGCTCAGACCTTTGGAGGTCACTCTCCTCTGAGGCTGCCGGCGTAAAATAAACCTCCACCCTCCAAGACCTCCGAGTGCCACTTGGTTCTTCCATCACTGATCCAGTCCGGGTTTTCTGTAACAGGTCAGTGCAGTGAAGAGCACAGGCCATGGGGCCAGCCAGCCCAGGGGGTTTGAATTACCTTCCGAAGCTGTCCAGCTCTGGGGCCTTGGGCGAGTTATTTAACAGCCCAGAGCCTCCATTTCCTTGTGTGTAAAATAAGGGCAGGACCCTCATTTGTGTTCCTGAGCACTTCCCCAAGTGGTGTGAGAGCAGGGCACTGCTGTGGCCCTTTGCTCTCGGGTTCCTCCACTTCTGTGGCCTCCTGTGGGCTGCACGAGCTGCATCCCCAGACATCCTGGTCCCTGCTTTCCCTGGGACAGCCAGCAAGAGGCCCAGAGGAAGAGCAGAGGGCAGCCGGAGGAGAGAAGGCAGGCTTCCCTTACTTTCGGAGCACTCCCTGGCCACACTGACTCCCCCAGAGCCCCAGCTCCAGGGCATCCGCCGGGGCTTCAGCCCTGCTTTCCAGGGTCTGCCAGTCCGCCTCCCAGACCAGGGTGGCAGGACCTTCTTGCTGGGCCCCCTTTCTCCTGTGCTGTATGTCTTAGCTGTTCTTTGGGTTAGGAATTGTGATCAGTTTCCTACTATCATGAGCTGAACTGTGTCCCCCAAAATTCATATGTTGAAGTCCTAACCCCTACCTCCAAATGTGGCCATATTTGGAAATAGGGTCACTACAGATATAAAAATGAGGGCATACTGCAGTAGGGGGGCCCCTACCCCAATACAGCTGGTGTCTTCCATGAACAGGATAGGTTGCAAACAGACATGCACATGAAGAAGGCCACGTGGACGGAGGCAGAGACTGGTGTGGTGCTTCTATAAGCCAGGGGCGCTGAAGGTGCCCGCAGACCATCAGAGGCTGGGAAGAGGCCCCAGGCAAGTTTTGCCTCAAAAGGAAGCAACCCTGGTGACACTTTGAATGTAGACGTCTTGGCACCAGAACTGTGACAAATACATTTCTGTTGTTTCAGCCACTCGGTAGTACTTTGTTACAGCAGCTAGCAAATGATACACCTACTTTAAATCCTTCTGTTTGAAATACAGTGTTCTGTTTTCTGACTGAACCTGAGTCAGATGGATAATATATACCTTGAATCTGGTGAATGTATGCAGATTAATGGGGAGGAACAGCCGTGGTATCAAGCAGAGTGACAGCCAGAGCCTGAAGAAAACTCAACCAAAATGTATTTGCCATTCACCGAGTGCAAGTTACATTCAACGAGCTCTGCATGTGTGTATCTGTGTATATATGTGTGTACAGATATGCAGGTGTGTGTGTGTATGTGTATGCATGTATATGTGCATAGGTGTATGTGTGTATATGTGCAGGTGTATGTTGTGTATGTATGTGTGTATGTGGGTGTGGGTGTGTGTATATGTGTATACATGCATGCATGTGTATGTGAGTATGTATAATGTGTAGGTGTGTAGGTATATCTGTGTGTATATGTGTATAGGCCTGTGTGTGTGTGTTTAAGTGTATGTGTGTATGTGTTTGTGTATAGGTCTATGTGTGTATGATCTCAATAGCCTATCAGGACAAACTATCAGGATAGGCACCATTATCTCCATTTCAGAGAAGAAATGGGTGCAGAGGAGGAGAGTGCCTTCCTCAATGGGACACACCCTGAGTGGGAGAACCAGGACTGGCCCTGCCTGTGTGGCCTTCCCGCTCTCCCTGGCACACCCTGGGTTACTGAGCACCTAACTGCGGCTCGTGGCCCGCCAGCAGAATGCTGTGCTCTGGTCTCTAAGGCCAGGGGAGCAGAACATGGGTTACCCGTACCGGGGGCTCCAAACACTCTGCCCCCTACTTCTTGGTACCGGAGTCACCGAGGAAAACATGACCCAGTGAGGTGCTAGATGGAGTGAGACTCACCCACACAGGGAGACAGGATGAGATCAGCGCCGACGGCGTCCGGGGGTCTCCGGGGGGCCAGTGCACCCGTCTCGCCTGGAGTTGGAGACACAGAAAGCTGGGGGGGGGTGTGCCTGAGGGCATTGGTGCGCACACCGAAGCGGAATGAGCACCTGAAATGGGGAAGGAGCCCCCACGAGGTGGTGGGCCAGCCCGGGCTGCGGGAGCGGTTTATCTCTTGGCAGGGATGTCTTGCAAGTGGGAGGCCCATTCTTATACGGCGTGCAGGAGTCAGAGACTGCGGGCACCACACTGCCTTTCCCAGCACGGAGGAACTAAATCTGTGATTCTATTTAGTTTTAATTAATTTACATTCAAATATCTACCTGTGGCTGGCCGCCACTGCGGATAATGCAGGTGGGAACGACCAAATGCGAATGCCATAAACACCGCGTAAACATGAGAGAAATTTGCAGATCGGAGATGCCAGTGTAGCCTGTTTTTCCTCCTCTCATGGTGACATCCACTTTGGAATGTCCTCCTGGTGGGGGACGTGGCATAAACACACCATCAGCAAGGAGTCTGATGAGGCCGACCTATCGCAATGGGATTCGTGGGACAGCTGCATCCCAACTAAGTAGACATTCTTGTTCTCTTTCTGGAAGACAGTGAGTGCTTCCCTATGAACCTCTTTCCCCAGGGAGACCTGGAAGAAACAAATGTGCTGGGTAGACAGGAAGTGTGTCTGCTAGCATGTGGGGAAGGCTTGGACCTGTTTTCCTTTTAGGTTGTAGAAAGACCATTACAATTGAATGCTATGCAGCCGCTGGGGAAAATTACTGAATGTAGGCATACCATCAGCTCACCATCAAAGCGCTCCATGCTCACAGCAGCAAACATGAGCCAGCAAGCAAAGTCACCATCCAGGTCTGTTTATTGATTCACTGTGAAGTGTGAGCTCTGGTTTCCTTAAGAAACAGGGTGTCTCTTTGTCATGTTGGACTTTGCAATTCTTGTGTTTTCCAACAGAAAATGAAAACAGCCGGCTGTAACCGAGGACCCTGATCTGAACCTGGGGAGAAGGCAGGGCCTGCTGAGATCCAGAGGCACAGGAGACTCACACCCAGAGACATCAAACTATCATCTTAGGACCCTGGAATGTGAGAGTGAAAGGAGCCTTAGGGGTCATGTGCTCCAACCCACCACCCGTTCCTCAGAAGCCTGCTCTCAGCCCCCTTTTCTGAGCAGCCTCTGTTTGGATGCCTCCAGGAACGGGGAACTCAGTACTCTACTTTGCAGCTGTTCACTCACTGGACTTGAGCTGCCAGAAGATAATGCCTCTTCTTGGAGAGGGCAGCCTACTGTGATTTTATGCCCGGAGCCTCCCCTCCCAAGCTGCGTCTGCTCTCCACGGCGCCCTCCACGTTTGATGTCAGGCCCCTCCCAGCACACTGCCACCACGGATCCATCCAGGTTTCAACTGGCCATGTGACCTCGAGTAACTCACTGAACGTCTCTGAGCCTGGCTTGTACGGTGAGGCTAAGAATGGCACCTGCCTCACGCAGGCATTTCAGAGCCTCACATGACAAAGCACTTGAGGTGGGGGGGGGGGGCTTCCGCTTCCAGAGCCCACGGCCTGCACCGCACCTACGGGTCGGCACAATGCCCAGTGTTGTCCCTATCTCGCTATTAGTGGTGTCACGGCGTCTGCTTGTCAACCAGGGCTGCAGACTGCTTCTTCTTTGCATCACCTTCCACTGAGATCAGCCTTCATGGAGCTCTTGTTTCCGCTAAGTAACGTTAGGACAATGCCTGTGCTCAAAGACCAGAGGCTGTGCAGGAAAACGCTGACACAGCTCACCTCACACACGGTCAGCCCTTGGCCTCCCTCCTTTCTCCCCCTCACATATTAGCGCGTGTATAGAGTCTGGTTTCCTTCACCTGACTGTATTTTCGGGGCTCATGCATGTGGTAGCATGCAGAGGTGCTGTATCTGATTCTGGAGTAGAGCTCCCACAGGGGTGAGCTGGTGCCTGGAGGCCACCATGAAAAGTGCAGCCAGCCACTCCTCTGACTCGGGGCCCCCTCCTCTGATCCAGGCTGAAGCTTCTCTGTGGGTACATTCTCCTTCCCCCTCCCACCCCTTGCCCTCCACTTTGGCCGGTAATTTGCAGTAACTTACATGTGGGTCCAGCCAGCTCACAATGTGTGATTGTGTGCAAATATGGAAAGCCCCAGCCTCGGTCTGTTCATCTGTGAAATGGGGCTGGCTGTAGCATTGCCCTTGTGGGGTCACTGCGAGTGGTAAATGGGGCAGAGAGTGCCGGCGTTTAGTACAGTAGCTGGGGGTGGTTGGTAATCCATAAGCACCAGCCCAGCTGTGAAGTGCGGCAAGCAGCACCCAGCTGGCAGTCATGGCTGGAGGGAGACGGAGCAGCAGCGGCACCCCGAAGGGCTGGCGTGGGCCGGCTGCTTTTGTTACTGTCCCATTAGACTCAAGTTTGCTCCTCAGCTCTAGCTGGGATGTCACCGCCCTGCCCCAGCGGAGCTATCTGCAGGCCTTGCACGACTCCAGTGTGTTTGACAACACTGATGCTCTTCCCGCAAAGTTTTGCAGTGAATCCTAGAGAGAGGCCAAGGCCCGGCCCAGCAGGTGCACGGACCGAGTCACATGTCCTCGCTTCCTGCAGCCACTTTGGCTGCCTACGCGTCTACCTCTCATTGGCTTTCTGCACTGCTCGGGCCAGGGGCGGAGAGGGCAGCCGCCTGACCGTACCCTCCCTGCAGCCCGCATTTGGACGGCACAGTATGCAGACCAACTCCGCGTCATCTTTCCCAGCACAAAGCGCAGAGGGGGGCGCTCCTCGGGTGCCCGGACAGGCTGCGGTGTCACTGACATTTGCTCTCCACGGGTTCTGACCAACCAGCTGCTCTTGCTCCTTTGCCGGGCCCTCCAGGAGGTCTACCCTCCGCAAACCAATCCCAGGGAAGTGGCTCCTCTACTGCCCACAGACAGATGACTCTTGTCCATCTCTCCGTTTCGAGCATGTTCAGGTTGCTGCCATCATTCGTTGCACTTCTGTCTTCACCAACCCAGAAGGCAGGTGACATGTTGCCAAGAATCTGGGACAGCTGGCGGTGCTCTTTGGGCCCCGGGAGGGACAGCCAGTGGCTGCAGAGGTCAGGGAATGCTCCATGGCAGGGATAAGCCCTGATCTGGGCCCAGTGGCATGGTCCCTGGACAGAGGGGTAACTTGGACAAGTGAATGGAGGACTGTTTGGGGAGGATCTTCTCGTCCACCTCGTCTTAGGGCTGGAGGGTGGGAGAGAAGCTAGGGGGGTACATCAACACATGCTGAGATGCCAGGTCAACAGGTGGGATAAGATCCTGTTTGACACAGGAAGAGAAAGGAAGGAAACTTCCATTGCTTTCATGAAACTGTGTCCCAAAATTGTCCTGAAAACATTTACCTGTGATTTTATAAGCAACTCACAACTCTCAGAATGAGAAAATTTAGGTTCAAAAAAACAGGGATTGATGTCAACCAATTAGTAAGTAGCAGAATTCATCACAATTAAATTTAAGTATAAACACCAGGTCCATCTGCATCGAAAGCTCTTGGACTTCCTGTTACAGCATGTTGCTCCTAAGGCAGCAATTCAAGAAACTTAAACTTGGATTCTTAAATATCTATATCACCAGAGCTGGCAGACAGCAGAGCCCCTAAAATACTTCTGGAGTGAATGAGTTGATGGAAAACTGTCTGTGCACATGGATCAAATCCATCTGGTGCTTGATCACTAGGGGCCATATATTGTATGATGATTTATATGGAACATGATTTATATTATAAATCAACATGTTATTTATAAATCCATGTTTCATAGGCACACATGTGCATTATATATATGACATCATATAAGTACTTCTAAACAGTACATCTATTGCATAAGGTATAAATTAGACCATAAAAAAAGCTGTATTAACATATTAGATATTTATTATTTATAAGGAGATAATGTGTCATTCATTTATATAATATATATATGACTACATATATATATGACTATAGCTTTTTTGATTTTAAAATTACCTTCACTAGCCTTATTTTTTAGCAGTTTTAAATAACTTAGCCAGCAAGACATAATTCATAGCAAATTCAAAATGACTTTAAATTCTACTTTCTTTCTTCTTGAATGCCAGCTTCCCAGCCCTCTCTACAGGACTAAAAACAGTAAGGAAGGATATCCCAGCCCTGTTCCTCTTTGCTAACAGGGCAGTCATTACTGGCTCATTTGCGCACAGTGGCAGAGAGCAGACCCATCCTTTTGTCTTGGGCTGTGAGCTTCTAATTAGAATGTGCATTGTGTAATGAGGTGATTTATGGCTGCTTCATAAAGGAGCAAAACCCAAAGCCAAAACAGTGTTTTTATATATTTATTGTTTTCTTTATGGCATGGGATGCAATGGATGGGCAAAATCAAGGTGAACTTGTAGAAGTGTCTCACACCATGGATTTGATCCTCATTCATTCTCATGCATTCCTTTTTCCATAAGGATTTACTGACTTCCTCAAGAAATACAAAGGAAGAAGAGAGTTCCTTATGGTGAAATCCAGAGAAGGCTCCATGGAGGAGGTGTCATTTGAATAGGGCCCTGCAGGGTGAGTAGAATTCCAATGTGTTGAGTTGGGTACATAGAGGCAATGAAGGAGAAGAGAACATTTTCTAGTTCATCTGGGGGAGCCCTGCGGGCCAGTTCACTCTGCAATCATTTGACATATTTGTATGAGCACCTAGTATGTTCTGGGCTCTGCCCAAGGATACAATCAGCCGCACAGAGCCGAAAGCAGGCTCTGCGTTCAGAGGAAGGAGCCTGGGAGAGGACAGTGGGGAAGGGGAAGGCAGCAGGCGACAGGCACGACCACCAGGTACCATGGTGGCAGCAGAATGATAGGCAAAAGAAAAAAGGAATCGCCCTTCCTCATCCCACAGTCTTGCATCTGCACTTGCTTCTGGAGTCTTCTCCTGAGGTATTTACCCCTGCCCCATCACTCTCTGCTCAAATGTGGAGGGCCGCCCACCTGCAGGCTGCCAGTTCAGGGGTAGCTCTCCTCCGGTCATGCTTATGCCCCAAAGTTCTCAGTTTTCAGTGGGACTGAGGAAGTTGGAAACGTGAGGAAACAGAACACGGGGTGGTAAGAGGCAGGGGGAAGCTTTGAGTGCCACGAAAGCAGAGAAAAGCTTGAAAACTCTTCCCTGACCTGCCACTCAGAACTCACCTGGGACGAGGGAGAAGGGAAGGCCTCTGATGAAGCCACAGTCCATGCCGTCCAGCCAGTCCTTGCAAGGGACACACTCCTGTCATGAGCGAGTGGGGTTGATCACGGGGCAGTGAGAATGACCCCCGCCACGGGGAGCTGTGGGACGTCTCAGTAAGGGGGTGCTAGAAAAGACTCATGGGATTTGGGCTGTGTGAGACGGTGGGGAGGAGAGGTTAAGGAAGCAGGGCTCTGCCCTGGATCGGATGTGATGAAGAGGCAGGTCGTTCTGTCTTGGGTGTCTTACCTACTACAGAGCATCTCCCCGACAGAGGGAGGTTAGAGCGAGGCTGCATCTGGGAATCGCAAAGAAACAGCAGTCGCTCCACTAGCCAGGAGGGGGGGATGTTTGGTCATTTTTGTATTTTAGATGAGGTTCTTGTTCAGGATACAAGGCCATGAATGGTTTTACTTAAACATTTTTGCTCCATCAGGGGCAGAGTGGCCTTGAATGATGACGTGCTTTGTGCACAGAACACCAGAGCCTGGCTGGGGACCCCAGGCCAGCATGGACGTCGGGGCTTGCCTTCTCCACTCTGAGCTCACACCCGGGCCACGGGCTGTTAGTTCAGTGGCCTCAGGAGAGAACCGTGCCCTCTGCAGAAGCACAGGGGTGAAGGGGGGAGGGTGCTGGAGGGGAGGCAAGGGCAGGTCCTGGGGGTTCTTGCCTAGGGTTTGGACTTGAGGCTGCATTCGAGAGGGGAGCAGGAGAAGAGTCACATGCTCTGATGGCCTTTTACACAAATCACCCGCAGCTCTGGAGCTGGCTGCAGGCGATGCCACTGTCCAAGTTCAGGGACGACATTCTCTTGGTGCCCGAGCAAGCAAGACCAGACACCTGATCCACTCGGCCGTTTCACACGGGAGGGGGGGGGACTGGGGGCCCATGCACCCAGGGGGGCTGTCTCCCTCATGGCTGCCTTTTCAAGTGAAAACAATGAGAGATTTGTCTTTAAAAACAGCAGTCACAGAGACTCCTGAGGAGGACTTCACGCTGGTAACCCAGGCCTGTGGTCTGACTGCCTTTGGATCACAGACCCAACTGCTCCCAGAGCGACTTGGGGCAGGACCTCTTCTCTGGGACAGATGGCGATTAGCCTGTGGGCATGACAGCTTTTTGTTTTGATTTTTGTGTTCCCTCAGGCACTTTGAGACTGAACACTCTCAGGTCATAACAACACGCTCTCACCTTGATGCGAGGCTGGCATTTCCCTCCTTTCCGGGGAGTCCACTGTCTGGATGGCTTTGCTGTGTCTTCACCTGGTGTCCCAGTCCTCCAGCTGCAGACAGACAAACAGGTGGAGAATGGATGTGGTAACAAGGGAAGACTGAGTGTTTGAGGCAGGCTGGACCTGAGGGCTCAGGAGAGGAGCCGCGGAGTCCTGGGGTGAAGCCACTGCCTGCACTGCCTTGGTGCTGGCCCTGAGGGTGACAGTCCCTCCGCCAGCAGCCATACAGAGCAAAGAGACTGGGCTCCATCCTGAGAGATGACACATCTCCTGCCTTCACCAGTGAGAGACTGTGCAAAGGGGGCCCTTTGAACTGGAAAAACTCTCTGCCTGTTCATGTGGTAGGAAAGAAAGGACAGGCCAGCACCCTGCCTCAGGCGTGGCACAATTCTTTTGTGCGCCCAGCACGTTCCCACTGGGACTGGCTCTTCTCTCCTTTGCAAACTATCCTAACTTCCACCCAAACCAGTTTAATCAAACAGAGCCTGTTAACTACGGTCGCCACACTGGGGCTGCCTTTCATTTGCCCGGGTTTTGTTGGTCACAGCATCACTGGCAGAAGGGAGGTAACTCTTTGCTGGGACAAAGAGCAGGAGGGGTGCTAGGCAAGTGGGTCCTAGCTAGTACCCCCTCCATGAGGTTGAACATCTCCTGTGCCATCAGTTGTCTTCTTTCTCTAGGAGGATGGAAACCCTGCAGCATCCTCCTGCAGCTCCAAATGTCTGAATGACTAAGATATCTTTCCTAAAACCCAGTAATTTAGCCTAAATGCCAGCCCAGGGTGGGTAGCGTCTCTCTTCGCTTGAGTTGTTTAGCTCTCCTCTTTGCTGTTGGCCTTATTTAATAGCACTGCAACGGGCCCAAGTGTGATTCCTGTTTCTTCATCTACATCTGGGGCTTGTGTCCTTCTGAGTCTGAGGACCCTGTACTTCAGCTGCTCTGGGAAGTTCTCAGTTTTCCAGGTCTTTACCTCATTACACATTGACTTCATCATTGTCTTGTCCTGTTAGATGTATGTTATGCCTACTTCTACTGAGATCCCTGTAAGTTCACAATCTTTCACATTTTTTCTATTTCTACATCTCTGGATGATGTTCAGAGTGATGTGGCAACATCATCAGACCCGTTATCTACATCACAGATTATACTGTCACCTTCTTCAAATGTGTGTTCTAGCCCATTTGTTAACTTTATTTAAAATGTGAATGACTGTATTCTCATTTTTGGATATTCTTATTTGCCTGATGTTCTCTTCCTAGTACATTACTGTTACCCATGGTTTCCATCCCACCTCTCATTTCTTTCTTCATTTTTAAACGTTCTTCTCTATAAGCTCTAAGAATTATTTCTCTGAAGTTCTTAGAGGTCTAATACTAATGACTGTTGTACCTCTTGACTCCAATGTCTTGTTCAGGCAATACTCATGTGTATTGTTGCATTAAATTGCATTTATACCTTACTAATGGTACATTGTTTCTCTACATGTTTGGTCAGTTTGGATGTCCAGACTAGCCTGGACACAGATTGTACCTCACCCTAGAGAAGGCTGGCACCTTCTGCCACCCCTCCTTCCAGCTCTTAGGCACACATCTTGGTTTCTGGCAAACAGTATCCTGGAAGTGGCTTATGTACTTTGTGCTGTTGTAAAGCTCTAGTCACAGATGCCAAAGTACAGGCTCCCAGAGGCCTTGGAACGCTAATGTGTACCATACCTGAGAAGAGAGAAATTGCCACACTCTGTGTGAGTAAGGCTGGACCGCAGAAACTCTGGCTTCCCCAGAGGCTTCCTGCAGGATCTAGATATCAACCGCAGAAGCGGAGGGAGTTGACACACTGGTGTGTACACTTTGACCAATGAAGAAAGTAGACTGGAATGAGCCAGCAGGTAATTTCTC